>PVJA010027283.1:25000-28754 GCA_004027025.1 Myocastor coypus
CTGCTGGCTCTGACTGCGGCAGCGTTCTCTGCTTGCTTTGGTGTTGTTCTTGCTGGCACCTGTCACTCCGAGGCCGTGTTCTCAGGATTTCTGTGGCATTTTTCACTGTGTTTTGCGTCTCGTTTCTATTCACCTGATGAGTCCGTGAGGTCCTGCTATTTGGTATGAGTCCTTTTTTGCCCTACTATGTGTGCCCTGGTGGTAAGGGCTCGGTGGGTTCCAGGTGCAGTTGTTATCTGAGAATATTCTGAATGCCGGTCAGTCATGTCCTGCTGTTCTTTCTGGAGAGCCAGGCCCCTGCTCAGGGCCCTCCGAGGTGGTTTTCTCTGTCTCTTCCTTGCACTTTTGACCAGATCTGGGTGCTGGTAAAAGGCCCTCAGCACCACATCTGGGACTCCGCATAGATGCTGTGTGCTTTTATTTTATCGTGGAACTTCAGAACAAGCTTTCTAAATTCATCCTCACCATTTAAAAAAAAAAAAAAAAACAACAAGCATTCCCTAGGTTTATTGGAGAAACACATAATGCTTCCTAATCAAATCATTTTTTCTGGAATGAAAGTTTCCTTATTTATTAATACAGCTAGGTCTTATGGTCTTCCACAAAATGCTAACCATAATTTCTGGCCATGTACCTTGAAAAGAACCTAGCCAAGCCAAAATGAAATGTTGATCAGGATAGAATGCCTAGATTATTTCCCGTGCTATTTTAAGTGTACGGCTATATGCTTTTTATGTGCATTTTTCCTAAAGAAATGGAGTATAATTGCTACAAAATAAGTTTCTAATATTTAAAAACAAAATATTCGGAGATTTGAATCAAGAGAATATTCCAATATGTACAATCACATGAATTTAAATTATGTTAAACGTGCTGAATTTTTAAAAGAAAATCAGATTGCTGTAAGACTCAAGGGGAAACTTGGCCTCCTCGACAATTATTGCTGATTTTTAAATAAAATATAAAACATGGATATGAAATAATCTCCAGATTCCTGAAGCAGCAGCTAGAGAGGGAAGCACCAGCTCAAGAAATAACTTGAAGATAGCGACTTAAAGTTGAGTGTCCATAAATCATGCAGATGGCTCCCCCCCCCCCCGCTCTAGTGACTAGCTCAACATCTTCCCCCAAACAAAAACATGCTTTCTGAAATTAAAGATCAGATCATGAAGAGGAGCACCTGAGATGCAAGGCCGAAACAAAAATTAATTTATCTTCTTTCCTCCTTGTACTTCTTGAAGACACAGACTGAGAAGAAAATCGGGATTAAAAGAGATGTGCTTAGGGTGAATTCATCTGCTTAAACCTCACAGGCTGCGAGATGAGTGATTAAAAAGCCATCTCGAATTTGGATGGAGTCCACGCTGGTGGTAATGCTGCTCCGCGCTGGCTTTCCGCAGGCCCGTGTCATTGTGCACCGGGCGCCGGGAACATTTGACTGCGGATGATACGTGGATTATCTAGGTCAATTATACACTTAATCTGCCTTCTGGAGGATTAAGTATTTGCAGATTGACTCTGCGTTTGGCTTCTCCCTGGCAGTTATCAGATCAGGAAAGGGCTGGTCCCACACTGCCTCGTAAGGGCTTAATCAGGCGGCAAGCGCGGTCGGATTCGGCTGGGGCTGCCACTCAGAATTCTTTGCCTTCCACAGATTTTAATTTGCTGTCCCACTGTCGGATCTAGGCTTGGTTCACTCTCAGTGGCAGCATGATAATCGAGTGTGGTTGTTTCTCCTGAAAGAGGTTGAAATATGAAAGCTCTGCCCGCTAGCATGTACTTGTTGTATTTATCTAGGAAGCTAAAGAAAATCTCACTTTCATAACCTCCTTAAATTACCAATGCGCCATTCATGTGGGCATGTGTCCGTCAAACCAGGAGACGCCCTGCACCAAGAAGGTCTGCAGACAGGCTGCTAGGGGAGTCTTGTGCCCCATCCATAAGGTGTGGCACCAGCGGCCAGGTAAGGGAAACCACCCCTAAGGTACCCAGAGAGCAGCAGGGCGTGGGATTCGCCAGTACAGTGGCCTGCAGTTCTAGGAGGCTGATTAAAAAGAATCAAGGCAAATGGCTTTGTGGGCCCTGAGAGAGTGAGTTGTTTCCTGCAGGAAGGCTCGGCAGACCTGAGCCTCCTGAGCACGGCCACCGTGACACGGTCCTTGCCCTGTCCCTCTCCAGCTCGGAAGGGTACTTAACCTCTCAGCGCCTCAGCAGGTTCGCCCAGATAACAAGATGCTCATGGCATTGTTAGGAGGCCGATATGCCACTGGGCCCCAGCAAGCTTTTGGTAAGTGCTGGCCACCATCACCACCATCCTCATCCCTGAAGAGGTAGTGCCCCTCCCTGCCCCTGCTTTCCTTGCTAACCAGAACGTCACGTCTGCTCTCAGGTACTGTGAGCGTCTCTGTGTCACTGTGAGATCTTGACCCTAAGCTTGCTTAGAGTTCAAGGGCATGCGCAGCTTGGTGCCTTCTTACCCTCAGGAGCCGGGCTTCCGCCCAAGCCAGACAGGAGCAGCAGCTGCGGCCTTGCTGCTCCTGGCTGACTGACCTCGGGTGAATTAGGCTCTCAGAGCCTCAACTTCCCTGTCTGTGCAGAAACTGACTTCTCGAGGACTAGACAACATAATGGAGGCTCACACAAGCAGTCACGTGATTCAGAGTTGCAGTTCCGGGGGATTGAACCCAAAGCTTGCACATTCTAGGCTAAAGCTCAGCCGCTGAGCTGCGCCGTAGCCCTATGCTAATCTTTTAGCACCATCAGCGTTCTCTCTTAGAACGACTTGTCTGCAGAGGTGATCTTGAAATGATCTATTCCTTATGCCCTAGCCCTCAGCTCAAAACTGCTGAGGATTAACAAATGGGTCCACATCAACCTCGAGAAGTTCAGGAGGCTGGGAGTTGGGTCACAGTAAAGCAGGAGAGCGAGTTTAACACCTCTGTTGTGGAGATGCCACTATCACGTGTACACTGCAGACATTTACACGGCAGCAAAGCAAAAATAAGATGCTTGAAGTGTTATGCTCCCAGAGCCCAGAGATTACTTTCTGCATGCTTATTCTTTTTCTGTGTGTTTCTACGCATTGTGTACTTTTGAAATGAATTAGCAAAACAAAATTGCTTTTTTTTTAAGTTAATGATCTCTATTTTCCATGCTCACGAATGTTCCTCGAACAATACTATCAGGATTCGAAATTCCCCACTCACCCCCAAATACTTCCCCACTCACCCCCACAGCCCTGTGGGGCTGTGATGCCACTTGAATCCCATTGTCCCTGGCAGTGGTCCTTCTTCTGTGCCCTGACTCGAGACAGAACCACTGTGCCAATTGGTCTGCAGACTGGGGGAGTTTATGACTGTCTAAACATAGAACTGATTCGCTGAGGGAAAAAAAAAATCAAGCTGGATTCAACCAAGTAGTTCTCTTCCACATAATTAGTAACTTAGCAGAACTCAACCGGAGTGTTTTATTTAGAAAATCTGTTCTCTGTATGCAAGGGAAATTGCTGAAGCTAGTTTTATAGATGATGGTGATGGTGATGGTGATGGTGATGGTGATGGTGATGGTGATGGTGATGGTGATGGTGATGGTGGTGGTGATGGTGGTGGTGATGGTGGTGGTGATGGTGATGGTGGTGATGGTGGTGATGGTGGTGATGGTGGTGATGGTGGTGATGGTGATGATGTTGATGGTGATGATGGTGGTGATGGTGGTGATGGTGGTGGTAATGGTGGTGATGGTGGTGATGGTGGTG
>PVJA010027284.1:0-28735 GCA_004027025.1 Myocastor coypus
AAAAAAAAAAAAAATCCTTAATTACAATGCATGGAATGCAGAGCTTGATTGGTAAGATGAGCTTTAGGAAGCTTAGATTCAATAGCCTCCAACATCAGAAGCTTCACTGGTGGCACTCTGCAATTGCAGAACCTTTGACTGTGTATGTATCTGCTTCCTCTTAGTCCAAAGAGAAGTATATTCTTTCCTTTTTTTTTTCTTTCTTTTTTCTATGCAACATCAATAGAGCGGTTGGTCATGCCCACACACTGTACTCTGTATCATGATTGTGAGGACAATATGCAATATGTCAACTTTCAAAGAAAGGAGGGGGGAAAAGAAAAAAAAATGTAATGTGGATTTAGAAAGGTTAGTGTTTAATTGTTTGATCAATCTTATATACCTATATGTATTAATCTAAACTGATCTGATAATGGAAGTATGTAATATAACCATTGTTAAATTTAAACAATAAAAAAATTGTAAAAAAAATAAAATTAAAAGCCTTTAACTTAACTTAAACCTATGTTGCCTCTAGCCACTGTAACTCAACTCAAGTATAAAACAAAAGGCCCTAATACAAAAACATTAGAATTCAAATATACAATAGTATCCTGATCTCTAAGGTTATGTGCCATTTACACTACATCAAGTGCTACAGTAATTATATAAAGCCGTATGCTTTTAATTTAGGTGCAATGGCCCTTCTTCATAATTGAAGCTACTTGGGGGACTGAGGAAAAGGGATTGTTTAACACTGAACATTTCATGACCTACAGCGGCTTGAAGACTCAATTTATAAAAGGAAAGATGATGTTCATATACTTCAGATAACGTCTTCATTAGTACATAATAAAGAGTAGTGCACTCTGCATTTTAATCCACTAGTACTGGCCTTCCAGGTTTTAGATTTTATTACATTTACTTTTTAGAAAGTATCAAGAACCGGGCCCGGCAGCATGGCTCAGTGGTCTAAAGCGCCTGCTTAGGAAAGCTTAGGCGGCTGCAGGGACCGTGGTTTGATCCCCAGCATCACATGCTGCGCCAGCCCTGCCCTTAGGGCAGGCTGAGCCGGCCATAAAAATAAATAAATAAATAAAGTTCTGAAGCAAGAAAAAAAAACTAAAAAAATGTTTCAAGAACCTGTATATGCAACACATGGTTAACATATGACTTACACAGATTACCAATTTTTTCATCGTAATATTTCTTTCGATGTAGTAGTCCACATATTGGAAAATTTTATTCCATCTAGAAAACATGGACTTTGTGCCAATTCCCTTAAATATTTCTATAAATTCAGTGGTTCTTATGTTCTAAGCACATACAAAACAATAAAGAATACTACAACAGCATTTTATTAAAGTTTTTGAAAAAGGAGCTTTTCTTTTGAATACTTTAACACTTTCAATGTCTATTTAATTATGGTATGAGTAAATAATATTGTTTTCCCTGGTGCATTCTAATTCATTTCAGATTCTATTAGGGTGCATATGCTACCTAAATTTATTTCATAACAATGGATATTCCACAAAATTCTTCCAAGTGACTTTTGTTAATTTACTGAGATAACCATAGTAGCAAACAATTTCCATGTTGTGCTGTAAACAGTGATATATGATCACTGAAAGAGGTAAATATATGAATTTTAAATTAGAAGTGTCATAGGCTGGGCACAATATGCCTATAATCTCCTCAGTTATGAGGTTGAGGCAGGGGGATTCTTGTGCATTCAAGACCAACCTCTGCTACAAAGTGAGCTAAAGGCCAAGATAAACTGCACAACAAGATTCTGATTTTTTTTTTTTTTGGCTTTTTGAGACAGGGTCTCACTGTGCAGTTCAGGCTGGCTTTGAGCTCACTTTTGTAGCCCAGGCTGGTCTCGAACTCGCAGCGATCCTCCTGCCTCAGCCTCCCAAGTGCTGGGATTACAGGCGTGCGCCACCACGCCCGGCGGTGATTTTTTTTTTAAACTTTGCAGAATGAGATAAAAATAGTGCTCAGATTGCAAGCTAAAATAAAATCAGTGTTAACAAGCTTCATCCGAATTTGCATTATTTATCGAGCCTACAAATGCTAAACTTTTATTATTCCATAGTCTTTTCTTACATTAGAATAAGCTCTACAGGTGTAAAAAGTACTTACTAGCACTTTCATAGAAATTGCTTTAAAGTCATAGCTCAATTTAGAGTAAATTGTCACCTTTTCTCTCTTAAGACTTTCCAGTTTATGAAAATGATACATCTCTCCAGTTATTCCCATGTGTTTTCATTTTTCATTACCATTTTGAAAATTTCAATGTATAGATTCTGTTTATGTTTGCTTTGACTGAATCTAAATGGTATAGTGTTTTTATTTTTCAATATTGTTAGTATAGCAATGTGATTCTGCGTGTTTGCTTAACATATTCTGTAGTGTTACTGAAACTTAATTAGTAGTTGTAGGTCACTTTTGTTGGTTTCACGTATTTTTATATAAGGCATAAAATAATGAACACTTATTTGTTTTTTGCACTCTGAATATTATTTGTTTTTCTTCTGTTATTGGAATGATGATTACTTCCAGTATGGCACTGACTAAGTACTGTGAGAGTAGGCATATGGAGTTGTATTGATCTGAAGGAGAAATGATTAAATAATTCAACACCAAGTCTGATGTCAGCTGCAGGTCTTTTTGTTGAACTTTATCAAGTTAAACTAACTCTCCTCTATCCTTAACATTCTGAAGGGTTTTTTGGTCTTTTTCATACGTGGGTTTTCCCAGAGGTTAAGAACTAAAAATGGATGAGGCCAACATAAAGGTGGATGTGGCAACATATATTTAATTTTGGGGGCATTAGCATCATTCATTTCTTTATGTGGGTGGTGAATACACTGAATATAAATTTGTAGGCAAGCAAAAAATAAAAAATAAGTGTAAGCAACAGCAGAAATATCAAAAGATAAATAAGTTATATCAACATTGATATCCTGGTTGAGGCCTTATTATATAATTTTACACATTATTGGTGAAATATAGTGTGCTCATTTCTTAAAACATCATGCAAATTTTACAGAAAGGTCCATAGAGATGGCCTAGTGGATTAAAGCGCTTACTTAAGCAAGCTTAGGCAAATGTAGGGACTGTGGTTATCTCTAGGGCACCACAGTGCCAGTGCCACCCTCAGGGCAGGCTGAGCCAGCCAGAGTCAGGGCATATATAGTGGGCATAGTAGCACACACCTGTAACATTAGTTCTGGTGAGGCTGAAAGTAGGAGGATCATTAAGAGTCCAATCTGCCTAGTGAGACCCTGCAACAACAATATACATACATATATATATATATATATATATATATATATATATAATACATTTCAATTAAATAGTAGTGTTCACAATTCTTTGATCAAAGTTTAGTCTTTTTGTGAAAGGATTGCCAACAGAATTAAATTCATATACAAAAATTTTATGGGACTGGCCTGATAGCTCAGCAGATTTAGGTGCCTGCCTAGGCAGAGAGCAGCATCGGTTCTATCCCTGGTGTGCCATGCCAGCCCTGTCCCTGGGGCACACTGAGCTAGTGGTTGAGACTGCCAATGGTAGCGCGGGCCTGTAATCCCAGAGCTTGGGAGGCTGAACACAGAAGGATCACTATGAGTTCAATCTATGTAATGAGACCCTGTAGGCCTTGTATCCCTGTGTAGAAAATGCTTTAAATATCTATATCTATATCTATATCTATATCTATATCTCTCTCTCTCTCTCTCTCTCTCTCTCTCTCTATATATATATATATATATATATATATATAGATAGACAAATAGATAGATAGATAGATATTAGATTTTGGTTCTTTGTTGCTCCATTAATTAAAAGATATAAATATGTCAAGTACACACATTTAAATTAAAAAATGAAAGAGTATGTTCAACAATCACATTTTGTGTTCATGCCTAGTTGCTAATATGATTAGTCATCTTATATAATCATATATGCTGATAATCCAAGTTCATGTAACAGTTTAAGTAAAATGTATACATTACTGATGGAACTATCTAATGTACACAGTCACTGGCAACTATAGTATTTCATATGTACTTACATTTTTTGAGGTCCTGCTAACTTTTTAGTCTTGTTTCTTCATGACTTCAATATACTGTAAGAGTAGAATTTATTCCAAGAGTTGGAGTTCAAACTGCAGTAACTACATACCTTATAAACATAATTCAAATATGCAAAAGGATACCAATCAATGTTCTCTAGTTTTCTGAGAAAAAGTCAAACATACCTCTGATGTTTAAGGCCAACAACAGAAAACCACTCTTAGATATCTCTCTCTAATCAAGTATTCACTAGCAACCAATATTGAGAGGAAACACCAAACTTTTCTATGCAGAAGTGGAGTAATGACTGTTAACTCTTAATGATTATTTTAACTATGCTTCATTAATTTGAGGAAAATTAATGACACATATTTGTCTTGACACAACAGAGTTTACTTTGTCTCCGACTTGATTTGAAAATCATAATTTATATTTTGTACAAACTTCTTTCAATGCCCAGCTAATCTGAACAAAACCATAAAGAACTGTTTATATCAACTCAATAATGAAAAATTTAATATATTTTTATTGATTTAGGTATTATTTATGTGAGTCAGAAATTGATGAAAATATTGCAAGTATAAAATAATGAATTATTTTTTAATTTCATAATTTTATTCACCTAATTACAATGTTTGAATATAACATGTCAAACTTATGGTTCATTTCTCAATGTAAATATTTCTTTGAGAAATAGTATTGACAATTTAATAGCTACTGTTTTGGCAGAGAGCAAAATCTTTCCAAATTTAACAAATCAATGCTGTTCATTTAATTTGATGCTTATGTCAACGGAATACAAATCACATGAAAGTCTTGATGAACATAATTAGTGGTTTTGTTGAAAAAATATTTCAAGCAAAAATTTTACTGGAATTAGTATATGATTTTGTAAGAATTAAGGTATATTTTTCTATGATTACTCATATGAATGTCAGCAGAACTGTCCATAAGCAAATATGGTCAGGTGATTTAGTGACATTATTTTTGCTGAGACAAAACACCTGAAACCCAAGATTAAGGAAGGAAAGATTTACTTAGCTCACAGTTAGTGGAGGGTTCAGTCTGTGCTTGGTGGGCTCCCACCCAGAGAGGCAGAAGGCAGAGGGTAGACTTTCATTGTTGTGCATTACAATAAAGAGCCAAAGGAGGGACAGTGGCTGCAGCAGCAGAAGCAAGCCTCTCTCCCCTCCTTACACTGTAGTTACGATATCCCACCCCAGTGTAGCAGTATCACCTATATCTATAATCACTAAATTGGATAAAGAATTAATCACAAAGTCCAGAATCTGTCTCATGACTACATGATGCTTTGGAAGAGACAACTAGACACAAATCATAATATTCCCACCACAAATCCCCAAAGACTCATGTATTTTAGCCCATATCAAAGAGTTGCCAAAATCCTAACAGTATAAACATTGTTGAAAAGTCCAAGTCCCAAGTGTCCTCCGAGATCTAAGTCAAAATTTTAGCTGTGAGCCCCTGTACAAGTGAAAAGTTAAGCTTCCAACATTCAACATCACATGTAAATATTACTATTCCAAAATATTCCAACAGGAGGAAGGAAAGCATTGGAAGCCAAGCAAGTCCACAATTCTGAAGGGAAGCTTTAAGTCTTGTAGTTCTTCATGTAACATCTGAAACAATCTGTAGTAAATTGTAAGCTCCGGGGGTTTCTATCTCTATGACTGCTGATTGTAGCTCCCATTGTTTCTTTCTCAGGAATACTTTACTCCCTTCCTTTTCCTAGGTGATTAATGTTTCTGGTCACTCCAAACTTCTGGGATTTCCATTGCACTTTAAGCTTCCCACTCTTTGCTTCACACATTGCCCTCCCAGTGGCATCCTGCTTGGCCTTCCAGGCCTTCTGAAATCGAAGTGGAAGCCTTCTTAACCTCAGAACTCTTGCATTCCAATTGTACCTAAAACCAATAACATGTGGGTGGTCTCAAGCAGTAGCCAGGCTTGCTTTTGTCTTGGTTGTAGGGGGTGAGTGTTAGGATTGCTGAGGACTCTGATCCTGATTATAAGGAACAACTTCTCTGTGCTCCTGCCATTCTGGAACATGGTGTTCTGAGTTTTCTCCCCAAGGCAAAGTCCCTCATCTTTGCAATTCCGAGGCTGCAAAAGCAGAGACCTACTACTTCCTTTGATGCCCTCAGGCCATCTTTTTCATTTTCTTGTTTCTTAGCAATGGAGATCTTCTCAGCTCTATCTTTGCAGTCAAAAGCTTTATTGAAGCTTTCTTTCTGGTCAAAGTGACATTTTAAATCATTCTGCTGGGCTCTTTGCTCTTGATTCTCAGCATATATATGACTATAAACTCCCCAAAATGGCCATACCACTACCTCAAAATTTGACTATCTTAACATTTCTTCCACTGATTAACAAGTTTGATTAACTTTATCTATGTGTCAACCAAAATCTCTGGACAAATGCAAAATGCAGATGAACTTTCAGCCAGTGCATAACATATATCATTTGTTACCAAGAACGAATACAGTCCTTCTTCCCAGAAGAAACCTCCTCAGCCTGATCTTTACAAGCAGGATTTCTATTAGCCTTCTGGGATTCTGAGATCTGACCAGAATCTCCCGTATAGAACAGCTTTGGCTTTTTCAGCACTTCTCTTGTAGGTAATATCTCCAAATCTTTCCTATCTATTCCAATAAGGCATTTCCAAAAACTTATATTCTACACAGTCAGGTAGGCACAGCAACAAACCAACTCTTTTTAGCAAATTCTATTTCAGTTACTTTTCTTTCATTGCTGGGACAAAACACCTGACACCAAAAATTAGGGAAAGAAAGGTTTATCTAGCTCAAAATTAGTGGAGGTTTCAGTCCATACTTGGCAGGCTCCAAGGCAGAGAGGCACAAAGCAAAGGACAACCATTCATGGCAGTGAAAGACAGAAAAGAGACAATGGAGGGGCAAGGGCTCTAGCAGCTAAGGCAAGCCTCGCTGCCCTCCTTACATTGCAATGCAGATTACTTACTCCAGGTCAGGGTTAGTCCACATACTTAAAATCACTACATTGCATCAAGAGATTATCATAAACCCTAGAAGTGGTCCCATTGCTGCATGAGGCTTTGAGGGGACCACTAGACACAATACATAATCACAGGCAAACAACAGTAATTAAAGCTGACCATTCAATATTTTTCAAAGTTCCATTCATAGAAATGTAGCCTTGCCCACAATCATTAATTAGCTTAAATTTATAAAATTAGGCTCATATAGCTTGATATATAATTGGTACACTAACACATTTAAAATGCATGAATGTAACTTTTATATGAAAAAATAACTCAAAGGTGAAGAAAATAATGTTCCACAGAAGCCATAACGATGAGGGAAGCCTGTTTGCTTCCTCCATTGGTGAACATACGTGATTGCCTGTCATCTAGAGCTTCCGTCTTCAGTCTTCTCCATCTTGCATTATATTCCTTGTATGCAATATATTCTTCTATATTCTTGCCTTCAGGAAAAAAAAAACACAACTTATGCCTATCCACAGTACTATGTTGACTTATAAGGCATTTCAGAAAAAGTAATGGCTGCATATCTATAATTCATTTCCTTTTTTGACTCATAAAAATAAAATATATGGAATATATCTTCTCTTAGTTACTACATTATTAAATCAAATTGCCATTCTCCATCAGGAGTGTTAACACTGAAGTAAGGTAGAAGATTCACAATACAATAAAAAAAGTAATAATGCTCAGTAAGATTAAATTTCAGGATTTTCACATATAGAAAGAAATACTTTCCCAATAAATAAATAAAGTACTTACAGAGTAAACATTTTAAATCAAAATGTAAATATCACATACTATGAATATTAGCTAAATATGATGAACCCAACACAAACTTAATAGCTTGTGATGACTTTTTAAACTAAACCTCAATGGCTGCTAAATTAAGTTTTTGTTGGTCAAACACATTTTTACAGTACAGAGAAGAAAGTTACAGAAGAGGCTCAAATTTGCACAGTTGCATCATATACGATACACTGTACTTGATTTTTCTGAGATATATATATATATATATATATATATATATATATATATATGTATATGTATATATATATGTATTTTTTTTGTAGGGACAGAAAGCTGGGCAACCTGCTCATAAAAATATTGTTTATTTTACTTATAAATATTATATCTGTATATATTTATATATATTATTACTTATAAATATTGTTTGCTTTACTTATAAATATTTCTTCATATAATTAATACTCTGCACTCACAATTACAGGTACTAATTTATCTGTACCTGATGTTGCACCATTTCTTCACTGCATTTTAAGGATTACATTGCATTTTAATATCCCTCCATACATTCTTAATACTTGTATTTTGAGTCACTGCTTTAATTAGCCTTTCTTATTGTTTATCAACATTATTAATGAGTTTCAAAAGAGAACTTGTGGCTTTTTTTTCACTTTCTACTTAGTTGTTTTTCAAATTTACTATCATTTTATTCCTCACTGTATTTAGATTATATTCAATTTTTTCTTTTTCTTAGTTTTTTTTAGGTAGATTTTTCACACATTGGTTTTATATTTCTCATCTCTCAATAGGAGGATATAGATTTTTTTTTAAATCAGCTTTATCTATAGCTATTGAATTTCGTTATTTGGTGTTTTCCTTTTTATCCATTTAAAAATACCTACTAAAACACTCTATATCTCATTTCTTTATTGATTAAGAGATTATTAGAAGTGTCTGGTCCACTTTTATAAAAATATGGGAATTTCCCAAATTTCTTTTTAAAAAAAAAATGTATTTGATATACAGCCTCAGTACACAGCTCAGGATAATAGTGATCCTCTTGTTTTCTGTCTCTGCAACACTGAGATTACAGCCATGTACAACCATGTTCTCTGTGGCTAGCTCAGGGGAACTGGGGGTGGGGCCAGTGCAACTAAGCTATCTCACCAGACCTTCCAAATATCTTTTATTATAGATTTATATTATATTAAGATCATGGAATATCATCTATATGAATTCTTTAAAAGTTTTGCCACTTTTGGTATAACATTTGCTCTATTTTCCATTAACCTAAAGTATTGTAAATTCCATCATCTTCGAATATTTGTAATGTCATTTTATAATATAGATTATTTATATTAACTATTGTTATTTATTTTTGTTTCTGGTATTCTTTAATTCACGTATATGTTCATTGATTTCATTATTTCTAATAACTATTGAAAAACACTGAAATGTTCAACTGTATCTACATATGTGTCTATTTGTATATAAATTCTAAAATTCTTGTTTTGTGTGTACTGAATATCTATTAGCTGCATACATGTTTAGAATTGTTACATGGTACGATGAAATTATCTATTTCAAAATAAATTGCCCCTCTTGTGTGTAGTGTCTTATGTCTCAAATTTTGAGGGAATACTTCCCTTAACTCTCTTATGATGAGCTTTTGTATGGCTTATCTTGATCCTACCCTTTTAATTTTACTGTCTTTATATAACAAAATGCCTTAGGCAATCTTTTCACATAGCTATTTTTGCATATATTATAAAATTACTACTAATTTTTCACCATACCATGAATGATCTGTATCTTTTAAATATACTCAAATTTTCTCTGTGTTTTAGCATGTCTCCAATCACATATTGTATATTTAATACAGTTCTGGCAAGGTGTTGTGGCATGCCTGTTATGTCAGTATTGAGATGGTTGAGGTAAGTGATTTTCAGGAGTTCAAAGCCAACCTAGACTAAATAAACAAGTTAAAGGTCAGCTTGAACTACATTGTGAGACTTTGTCTCAAAAAAGAAAAAGAGGGGCCAGGGAGATAGCTCCGTGGCACAAGTGCCTGCCTGGCAAGTGCAAGGTTGTGAGTTTGAACCCTGGTCCCACCAAAAAAAAAAAAAAAAAAAAAAAAAAAAAAAAAAAAAAAAAAAAAAAAAAAAGAAATAATTCTGAAATGACTGACTATATTATTCTACAGGTAACAAGTAAGTCAATTAGACTGAGAATGTTTCTTATTTATCTATGAATGTAATGGCCTTTTACTATTTGTATTATGAATTGATGATGGATGAAGGAGTTAAACTTACGATAAATGATTGCAAAGTTTATTTTTCATTTAGCAGCGTCAATCTTTGTCAATATGTACTTTGAAGTTGAGTGATTAAACACATGTGTACACACATGATTTCTGTCTTCCCGATGAATTCACCTAATTATCATCAGAAGTTTCTATTTTCTCTGCTAGTAACATGTTTCTGAATATATATATTGGTCCATATTAATATGCTCCAGGTTTCCCTTCAGCACAATGCATGTTTTAAATTTTTATTGTCATAATGTTAATGGATTTGTATTTAATGCATTTCTCTTAGAGAAAACATTTACTAGTGGTATGGAGTTATGACAGTGTCAAAAGCTATTAAAGTGTTCATGCATTGCATGCTGTAGTGGTACACATTTTTAATTCCAGCACTTAGGAGGCTGAGGCAGGAGAATTGGCACAAACTCAAAGCTAACCAGGACAACATAGGGAAAGTTTTAAAAAAGCATAGAAAAGTCATATATTAACTCCCATATGCAAGCACATTTAATAATACCCATTTTCTTTTATATTGTTTAATTCACAAAAATGAAAATACATTGCAATAAGTTTTATATATTCCTTGGTTTCTTGTGCTATAACTATCATCTACTTTTATTATAAACCACATTTTTATTTCTTAAAACTCTCATGTGCATTTTGAAAAGAGTAAAATGAAATAGTGATTTATATATATCCACAGATTTACCATCTCTAATATATTACTATTACTATGAATTTTGAGGGGTGACAAATTTCTTCAAGAAAAAAGACACCTTTAGGTATCTGTTCTGGCAATGGATTGCAATTTGCATTTATCTGAAACACTCATATTGGATACAGAATTTCAGGTTAGCATTTGTTTTCTTTAAGCAACTTGCAAATTTTTTCAGTTCTTTCCTTTTTACTAGACTCCATATAGCTTCTAATTTGAACACTTCTATATTATAATTATAGGTATAGAGTTGAATTATGTTTATGAGAATATATTATAAATGCAATTTTATTTTCAAAATTTTGTGATTGTTGCTTTGCCAATTACCATTCATTATTTCATAGTTATCCTTTTTTGTTATCTAATAAAAATTGTTCAGTTTCACTCCTGCTCTGAAACTTTCCCCTTGGGAAGTTGATATTTATTATCATCATTGTCTGAATCATGTCTGTTGTTTTCTGTGCTTGCCTTAAGAATCATTTTTCAAAATGTGTTTAGTACAGGGTCTACAGGTTCTCACTACAGATTAGACTCATAGTGATCCTCCTGTTTTCAGCCTTCCAAGAGCAGGGATTACAAGAATGCAGCACCACACCCAGTCTCAGTTACTGACTCAGATAACCCTGGGGCTGGGGCCAACACAGCACACTGAGGATCAAACCTCATTCCCTGCATCTGCTTAATCAGGCACTTTAATCTGCTGGGCTCTCTGAATAGCCTTAAGAATTATTTAAATTTTTTTAAATTTTATTTTGAAAAATAAAAACAAAAGAAAAGAGCAAAAATCAGAAACAAAGACAGAAACATACAATATGTATGTTACAGATTTTCAAGCAACAATAGCTGAATAATAATGTTTATTGTCTATGTTTGTTGTCAAATCTGTTGCTCAGATTAACAGATGCAGTTATGTAAGACTGGATATATGGTTACATATTACATAAAACCTAAAATTTTTGTTCTTATCTGTTTTATCATTTTACTTTTTAAAAAAATTATTTTAAGCCAGGCGTGGTGGCTCACGCCTGTAATCCCAGCACTCGGGAGGCTGAGGCAGGAGGATTAGTGCGAGTTCGAGACCAGCCTGGGCTACAAAAGTGAGCTCAAGGCCAGCCTCAACTGCATAGCGAGACCCTGTCTCAAAAAAAAAAAAAAAAGACAAAAAAGACAAAAAAAATTATTTTAAACTGAGTATAGTAATAATTTATATGACATTAGAAATAGTACACATTTAGAAGTTCAAGATGACACGCATTCAAGCTTTGTTTTTCTATTGCACATTGCTATCCTTGATGTAGTTGCTTAGAGCACAGATATTGGCATACAGAATTGGTCAAGGTTCTATTCATTAATTGTTATTTTCAACAAACTGGTAGATATTTTTAGTACAATCATCTCAGCTATCCTGTATATATATATTTGCATGTTTTTCTCCTACCTTTTTTAAGAATCATTTTTTAAGTTGTATTTTCAGAATCTTGCCTGAGATAAGACCACATGTAATCTTCTCTACTCATCTTTTGTGATTTCTTTCTGCTTTTGTTTTAATTTCTCAGAATTCTTAGTTCGTATTTTCAAATTTCCAAAATATTTTACCACTTTCTACTTATATATTTTTCTGTTCCTCTATTTCTTATTTCTCCTTTGTTTTCAACTTGCCATTAGTATATAAATATTTTGTCTTTTTGAGACAAGGTCTTGCTATGCAGTTCAGGCTGGCCTTCAGCTCACTTTTTTAGCCAAGGCTGGTCAAATTCACATCAATCCTCCTGCCTCAGCCTCCCAAGTGCTGGGATTACAAGTGTGTGTGCCACCGCACCTGAATATTTGCCATTAATATTATCTTAGTGCTCAGTGATATATCTCAAATTAAATTTGGATAACTTCTGGTAAGCTACCTAAAATTTAAATTTGATAGACTCATTTCCTTGCAATCTCAACATTCTTTCTCTCTCTCTATCTCTCTGTCTCTCTGTCTCTCTGTCTCTGTCTCTGTCTCTGTCTCTCTCTCTCTCTCTCTCTCTCTCTCTCTCTCTCTCTCTCTCTCTCCCTCTCTCCCCTGTACTGGGAAATGTACTCAGAACCTTGTACTTACCAAGCAAGTGCTTATTCTACTGAGCTATCTCCCCAGCTCCCCAATATTCTCTTAATACTATTCAATGAACTTGAGAAAAAAATATTTTGTTTGCTTTATTTTTCTTTCATATTTCTATTGTTCCTTTAAGCATATCATATACTTGCAGCTTATCTATATAATTATCTAACACAATCAAAGTAGCTCTTAACTCCTCTGAAGGGCTAAATAGGTCTGCATGTTACATACTTAAATGCCATAGTCTACTCTGGTGATATTTACAGAAAATATATCTAAGGAACTCCTTCCAATTTCTTAGTCTCCAGAAGAGTGAGAAAGTTGATTTCTTTCTTTTAAGCCATGTCTTTTGTTATGGAAGCATGAATGAACCAATACACCTACTATCTCAATAATAGTTTAAACTATGCCCTTGTTTCTGCTGACTATTTTTCAGATTACTTGATCAATATTTCTTTTTTCTTAACATTTAACAGTATATTACTATTTTTAAGACACAGTGAACATGTTTGATTGATTGCTGGTTTTCATATTTTTTTCATATAAAATCTGAAGCTTTCTCATCATTCTGGAAACTAGGTGAGTGGGAAACTGATTATCTGGATTCTTAAGGACATTAAATTAAATTAAATTGGAACTGAATGTGTGATGGAGCACTGAGATGGAGCACTACTGTCATTTCTCCATCAGTGCTCAGTCTATTTTTTTTATTCTGTTACTGTAGCTTTCTTTTTGGTCATAACAGTGTTTAACCTGAGCTATAGATTTGAATGTTTTTACCACTTAGATTTCCATGAACATATAATTCTATTAAGATCTGAATCACAAATATTGTCATAGCAGTTGAGACCACATTCTCCTTCATTTTAATTCTTTTCTTGAAAAAATGACAGGAGTAGTACGGATGGATTATTATGAAGCAAGTGATTTGTTTTACATTCAGATATTTTCTTGTTATTGCCATCCTGCCAACCTACTCACCCCTGAAAATTGCCAGACTATTCTTTAGCTTGTACCTAGATTATCTTCCTGATTCCAAATAAAACAACTTTCATGATTATAAGTTTATGAATGAAGTAGTTTTTCTCTCAGAATTTCAGTTTGTTGAACACTTTATAATTCTTTGTTGCGCAAAAAATGAGTTTAAGTCCTGGTGAACTCTGCCCCATGGGCCACCAGCAGACAGCCATTGCGCTAGCAACCAGACACACCACACAAGAATTTAGGAAGATGGTAGGCACCTACAAGGGCCTAGCAAGTCCAAACCATGCCTTCCACCTGCACAGAAGCTGTGCTGAGCATCCACTGGTGTCCTTCATGAGTTTCAAGACTCTTGGTGAATACTGCCATACCCCTACACTGTAGCAGGAAACGTACTGGCCCCATTGCTTTACCACAATGCCTGAATCGAGGTGATCCCTGCAGCTTCAAAACGCCAAAAAAGGAGGAGAAAAAAATAATCAGTCCTCCAGTCCTCTGGCCCTCCTAAAACAAGACCAAGAGACAAGGATATAAAAGAATGTGGAAATTACACACCTGAACTTTCTGAAACAATAGCAATTGAAGAATAAAAAAAAAATGCCCATCAGTCTATAGAAGAAAGAAGAAGAGGACAATAGAATAAACAAGGAAACCTCGAATAAACAATACAGGGAAGAAATAGAATGCATTAAAAAAGATTCAAACATGTCTGGGAACTTAAGAATTCCATTGAAAGCTGATAAAATGGCTTAAATGAAACTTAACATAGACTTTCAGACCTTGAAGACAGTTGTGCAGTTAATGAATGTAAAAGGAAAGATCTCTTAAAAATAACAAGGAACTAGGTATAAAAACAATTCAGCAGCTAAAAGATAACGCAAAGAAAAACAATGTAAGACTAGCAGGTGTCAACGAAAAAGGTGCCAGCACAAGTGAAATAAAAAGACAATTTGCAGAAGTAAGAGGAGAAAATTTCCCAAACATGAGAAAAGAATTTGATGTATAGTAAGTGAAGCATATAAAACTACATTTAGCCATATTCAAGATAAATTTACATATAGAAACATAAAAATCAAGATCACAAAAGTTCAGCTAAAGAAAAGAATATAAACACTTATTAGAGAGATCAAACATATCACCTACAATTGAAAGTCTATCAGAATCACAACAGATTTCTCAACTCAAACAGTCAAGTTAAAAAGAATTTGGAGATAAATAATTCAGGCCCTGAAAGAAAATATCTTCCGAACAATACTGGGGTACCCTGAAAAATGATGTATCAAATTCAATGGTGAAATAAGATTCTTCCAAGACAATGAACAACTGAAGAAATTCATGACCACCAAACCAATGCTACAAAGAGTACTGACAGATATTGCAGAAATAGAAATAAGCACAACCTCAAGAAAAAAACAAACAAACAAACAAACAAAAACTAAAGGTACCACCAAGCAGAACAAGTAATTAAAAAGAGGCACAATGTATAGCTAGTGAAAAAGTAAGAAAAGATCTCTTAAAAACAACTAGGATGAAAGAAAAAATAATTCAACATCTGCAAGATGATTCAAAAATGAACAACGTGAGATTAATAGGAATCAATGAGAAACAAACAGTTGACACAAATGATATAAAAAGAATATGGACAGAAGTAATAGGATAAGACTTCCCAAATATGAAGAAACAGTTGGACATGCAGGTAACTGAAGCAGCCATATCTCCAAATAACATCAACTCGATTAAAAACACATCCAGACATATAATAGTGAAGATCCCAGAAAGAGAGCAAAATAATAATATACTGAAAGCTGCTACAGAAAAGAAACAGATCATATTTAAAGGAGAACTCATCAGAATAATGGCAAATTTCTCTTCACAAACCATGAAGTCAAGAACAGCATGGAGAAGAATGCTTGAAGTTCTCCAGGAAAGCAAATTCCAACCCAGACCACTATACCTGGAAAAAGTCTCTTTTGAGTATAAAGGAGAAGTAAAATACTTCCATGACAAGGAATAACCAAAGAATTTCATGGCATCAAAGCCAACTCTGCATAGTATACTAAGAAGTATTTTAGAGGGACCAAAATGACTTAAACTCAAGAAATGGAAAAAGAAAGATCCCACAAAATAGAGTACTCAACTAAACACAGGAGAAATAGGGGTAAACAGTATTAAGTCATGTCAAACATTTCAATTAAAACCGTCAATGTAAATGGACTCAATTCTCCAATTAAAAGAAATAGACAGAGAGCGTGGATAAGGAAGCAAAATCCAACAACATATTGTGTACAAGAAACTCATCTCATAAAGAAACTCATAGGCTAAAAGATAAAGGATGGAGAAAAATACTACATGCTCCAGCACCTCAAAGAAAAGCAGGAGTAGCAATCCTATTTGCAGGCAGTCTAAACTTCAAATCAAGATTGATCAAACAAAATAAGGAAAGCCACTACATACTGGTTATGGGAAAAATACAAGATGAAGAGTTAACACTCATAAATATGTCTGCACCCAACACTGGAGCAGCAAGTTGTATAAAGCAAACCTTAACGAACATAAAATATGTAGTATCTACTACCACAATCTTAACAGGAGACCTTAACACCCCCTTATCCGAAAAAGATAGGCCAAGCAGACAAAAAATTAGCAAAGAAGTAGCAGAACTGAACCAGAACTTGGAACAACTGGAATTAGTGGTCATACACAGAGTGTTCCCACACAATCACTTCAGAATACACATTTTTTCAGCTGCACATGGAACATTTCCTAAAATAGAGCACATATTAGTGCATAGTTCATGCTTAAGATATGCAAGAAAACAGAAATTATCCCATGCATATTGTCTGACCACAGAGCAATGAAACTGGAAATAAATGGAAGTAGAAGCCACAAGAATTTCAGAAATACGTGGAAATTAAGCAACACTCTTCTGAACAACCAGTGGGTTACAGATGAAATTAAACAAGAAACTAAACAATATCTAAAACTTAATGAAAATTCAAACAGAACCACCAGAATTTATGAGATGCAATGTAAACAGTTCTTAGAAGGAAATTTATAACTCTGAACTCACACATTAAGAAACAGAATGGAAACACATACATACTCTCATGGAGCACCTAAACTGACTAGAAACAGAAGAGTAAATGAAATCCAAAGCCGAAAGGTGGGAGGAAATTATAAAGATTAGAGTAAAAATAAATTCAATTGAGACAAAGAAATCAATACAAACAACTAATGAATCAAAAAGCTGGTTCTTTGAAAGATTAAATAAGATTGATAAGCCCCTAGCTAAACTCATCAAAAAGAGGAAAGAAAGGACTCAAATTAAAGCAGTTAGGAATGAAAAGGGTGAAATTACTACTGATCCTGCAGAGATACAGAGGATCATAAATAGCTACTTTGAGAATCTTTATTCTCACAGAATTGAAGACACAGATGAAATGGATAGATATATAGAAAAGTACAAATTATCCAAACTGAATCAAAAAGATATAAGGACTCTCAATAACCCAATAACAGTCAGTGAAATACAAATGTAACAAAGAGCATACTGACAAAGGAAAGTAACAAAGAGCATACTGACGAAGAAAATGTAACAAAGAGCATAATGACAAAGAAAAGTCCAGGAACTGATGGATTCAGTACTGAATTCTACAAGAAACTTAGACAAGACTTAATCCCAATACTCCTCAAACTCTTCAATGAAATCGAAAAGGAAGAAATCCTCCCAAAATGATTCCTACAGGCAAATATTACTCTGATAGCAAAGCCAGAGAGAGATGGAACTACAAATGACAAATACAGTGCAATTTGTCTTCTGAATGCAGAAGCAAAAACTCAATAAAATCCTCGCCACTAGAATACAACAAATCATCAAAAAGATTATACACCATGATCAGGTAGGATTCATCCCAGGGATATAAGGATGGTTCAACTTAAGCAAATCTATAAATGCAATACACTATATCAATAGAGCCAAAAAAGTCACATGATTATCTCAATTGATGGAGAAAAGCCCTTTGAGAAAGTTCAACACTGATTTGTGTTCAAAGTCCTACAGAAAATTGGAATAAAGGGCCTCTACCTCAACCCGATAAAAGCCATTTATAACAATCCAACAGGTAGCATAATTTGAAATGGGGAAAAAAGTCTGCTAGTCTCAAATCTGGCACAAGACAAGGATGTCCTTTATCACCACTCCTATTCAATATAGTTCTGGAATCATTAACGAAACCCATCAGACAAGAAAGGGAAATAAAAGGAATAACAATAGGTAAAGTAGAAGTAAGGCTATCACTACTTGCAGATGACATGATAATCTACTTGGGAGACCCTAAAAACTCCACCAAGAAACCACTAGAACTAATATACAAATTCAATAGCACAGCAGGTTACAAACTCAACCCACAAAAGTTAATAGCATTCATCTACACACATAACAAGCACACTGAGATGGAAATTAGAGAAATAGTAGCACCAAATAAAATGAAATAATTAGGAATTAATCTATCCAAGGAAGTGAAAAATCTTTTCAATGAAAACTTCAGTACTCTGAAAAAAAGAGATCCTAGAAGATTTCAGAAAATGTAAAGATAGTCCCTGCTCCTTGATAGGGGGAACCAACATCGTGAAGATGGCCACACTCCCTAAATTGTTATACAGATTTAATGCAATTCCTATCAAAATGCTATCAACACACCTCACAGATCTTGAGAAACCATTCCTTGTCTTAGTTACTTTTTACTCACTTCTGGGACAAATACTTGACACTCAAAATGAAGGAAAGAAAGGTTTATTTAGCTCACACTTTGTGGAGGTTTCAGTCCATATTCGGTGGGACCAAGGCTGAGTGGAACAGAGAGCATCCAGTTCATGGCGGCAGAACAATGACAAAAGGGTAACAGATGCAGCCAACCCATCAGGGCAGCAGAGCAACAGCTTAATCTGTCTCTCTGTCTCTCTTTAAATTACGTCAGGAATCATACAATGTATGATTCCTGCATATCTGCCTAGCCCTTAACTATACTATAGTCATCAATTTCCATTTACTAAAGAAAATAAGTCTTTTTGGCTTGAAATGATATGAGCTGTATGAAAGCTGATGAAGTTAAAATGCAGTAAAGGGGAAGATTCTATAACTAAGGAGGACTGGTTTTCTTAATATAATTTTTTGTTGCTTGTTTAAAATAAGCTTTCATAGTATCTTATCTTACTACACATGTGCAATACTGTATGTATCATTGAAATATTTTTACATATAGTCTATACATTTTCTGTCACAATAATTTATTTGATGGCACAGTTATTTAACCTACTATAAGCATTTATTTTGTCAATTATGTAAGTTGTAGGCTAAATATTAAGCTATATAGGCCAAGAGGAAATGTGTGTTATGAAAAGTCTATATGTTTAGTCTCTCATATCAACTCCATGAAATAATGTGTTGCTGTAGTTCTATTTCTTAAGTGGCACAATCTGTTTAGGATAAAACTGTGTAACTATTGTGGAAGGTACTTTATTTCACTGTATTGGGACTTTAGAGGTTTATTAGAATGTCAGTGATTGATGGAAAATACCAATTTCAAGCTAAGTCTAAGATGTCTGATATTCAGAAAGACAGTGATGTTTATCTCAATTGCCTACGTTATAGAGTAATAGTATCACAAGGCTTCTCTGCTGGAGGGTTGAGAAGGTAAGTCAACAGACCAAAAATTGGAGAAAAAGAAGGGCTATGACGATAGCAAACATTTTGGCCCTAGCCCTTCAAGGTCAATGAGGACTTAGGACATAAGAGAACCTGTGTTGTAACATCCTATAACTCAGAGGTGTCTCAAATTTTCTGGTCAAGGAGATTATGAGACCTCCTTGAAAGGGATGAATGAAGTATAGTTTGTATATGGAGAGTCACCTAGAGAAAAAAACATTCTCTCAGGCTTTCACAAAAAATGAACTGGTCAAGCAATGGCCATGACTCATCCCAAAGGCTGACACTGACAACAGTTCTAAAAAGCACTGTACATGGTACCAAAGTTAGTCCTGAGAGGATTTGACCTTGGAAGATATAAATGATGAATGTTTTATTATACAGGTCTTGCTTTAACTTGCCCTTGATCACCCAGGGCAAAAGCTTAATTACAAGGCTTAAAGCGCAGAGCTAGATGATGAACTGTAACAGGCTGAAATCAACAGCCTCCAACATTGCCGGTGTCATCGGTAACCCAATGCAATTATGGAACAATGGACTATGTATACAACTATATCCTCTCAGTTCAAAGAGAAGATTTTTTTCTTTTTTTCTTTCCTTGGCGATATCAGTTGGAAAATTTATCATGTCCACACTCTGTGTTCTGTATCACTACTATGAAGACAACAATATGCAATGTGTCAGTTACTGCAAATGTACTACTAACATGTTTTCAAACTATAATATTGTTATTTCTTATTTAAATTAATAAAAAGTAAAAAAATTAAAATTTAAATTTAAAAATACTATTAGTTTTCCCCACATACAAATATGTGTACATGTAGTTTGCACATAAATTTATAATCTATCCATCTGCCATAATTTTATATATTTCCTCATTTCACATTTTTATTATTTTACATTTTTGATTTGCACATTTATTTTACATCTAAAATTATGATTTTAAGCATATATCAAAGAGGATTAAAATGAAATGTTAATATTTACTTGTATTTTTATATTTTTATTTTAAATAGCCCTTCTGGATTTTAATAACTTTATTTTATGATTCTGCCTCTTCTTGATTGTATCTACACATAATTAAGAAATATTTGCTTATAAATGTGCTTAATTTTATTTCATTAAGGATGTATGCATTTAATTATCCAAAAGATTCATTACAGAGATGTTTGAAATCAACTGTGACAGAAAGATTGTCAATTAGTTTCACTGGTTACTTATACATGAATAGTTGAGTTTATTTAACAAACACAACTGTTAAAATAACGTCTCCAATTAGGAAAAGTTAGCAGAGGGTAGCTTAAAACAAATATGTCATAAACAAAGAGCATGCTTACTGCTCAAGTGAATCAGAGACAACAGAATTGCAAATTAGTTAAAATGTTTTAATATTTTGCATTAATTTTCTGAGCACTTAAAATACTGTATACTATTTAAAAATTAACTTACACTATGTTGCAGTTCTATTAGGAGAACTACTCTTATTGAGTACTTTTCTTTAGAACACATATGTACACCTAGTTTATACACTGGTTTTTAAAAATTATCCTAGATCTGCATTTCTTGATCAATATTTTAAAATATACTTAGTTACAGGCTATGTTGAACAATGGCCATTTGTATAGAAGTAAAATATTTTATTGTTTCTCAAAAGATCTCTGTATAGACGCAAAGGTTTGCAACACACAAATAAAGAAAGCAATGCTGTCAAGGTGATACTCCTTACGCGTGACCTCTTGGCTTCTTCCTTCCTCTTCTAAGTACATTGCCCGAGCCCTTTGTTTCATGGATGGATCCTTCAATTTTTGACTCTTTTGTCCTTTTTATTAGGATTCCTGTGCTCATGCTGAACTCACTTTACCAACTGAGTATAATCAACCCCATCTCAAAATCCTTATATCACATTCTTCTGATGAGTACCTTTTCTATCACTTAAAAAATGATGCAGTTTTTACCTGATCATGAGTCAGTGAAAACCATTTTGGGAAATAGACTTTACTCATCGTATCTCAACTTTCTGTTCAGAAATATGTTAACTGGTTCTACAAGCTTGTCCATAAGAACTGTGTAGTCTACTGCATAAGCTCCCTTCATGTATTCACTAATTTATCCAACATTAATTAAGTGCCTTCTATTGTCTTGATACTGGGTGAAAATAATTTCAATATCCAATAGTCACCAAATGGACAAACAGATAATACAGGTACACCAATATAAGGATTAGAATAGATAAGACTCTTACAAAAATTAACTTTTAAAACAAATATAGGGGCCTGGCAGTATGGCTCAGTGGTCTAAAGCGTCTGCTTAGGAAAGCTTAGGCGGCTGCAGGGACCTCGGTTCAATCCCCGGCACCACATGCTGTGCCAGCCCTGCCCTCAAGGCAGGCTGAGCCGGCCATAAAAATAAATAAATAAATAAACAAACAAAAGTTCTGAAAAAAAAAATAAATAAATAAAATAAAAAATAATAAAAAAAAGTTCTTTAAAAAAACATAGATAGTTGAGCCATAAAAACAAATGGCAAATCAAAGTTTCCCTGAAAAAAAAGTTATGACGTGACTATTTAAGACCATCACAAATGAGGAAACAATTGCTTTTAGTGTATGTCAATGTGGTAAACATCAAGGAGGAGCAAAGTAAACTGCACTTACACTGGGCAGACGTTTGTGTAAATTACAAGTACCATCTCCCACCAAGGAATATGATCATATGTATAGTAAATGTGTACTAATAAAGTTAAACACAATAGAACAAAACAAAAAAAAAAAAAAAAAAAAAAAAAAAAAAAAAAAAAAAAAAAAAAAAAAAAAAAAAAAAAAAAAAAAAGAAAAAGGTGTAATGCAAGGTAAGAAGCAAATTTATTGAACAACATGTTGTCTTAAGAGGAAACTCTTAGCCTCAGAAGACAACTACAGTCCTAGCTAAGGCCTGAATTTTAATCTATCAAGAATAAGAGAAGAAAGCAGCCACACAACTTCAGATGTCTAACCTAGTTAAAGCATAACAAAGTACAATTGTGTTTCTCAGAAAACTGTATTTGGGTTTTTGTGTTATAGTAACAATAAGAAGTTAATGTACTATACAGGAGACTGTTTATTCCACATCAATGAAATTTTGTGGGATAGATCTCCCTTGAAAACAACACATATTTTTTATTACTACCCAGGTTTCATTTGGGGAATTACTTTTTCACGCATTTTCTATTTAGTCAATTCAGTAATCAAAGCTACAGTGAAAAACAGATGGAGTAGGTATGGCTGATCAAACAAGTATCTTGCTTTGTTTAATTTATTTGTTTATTTGCTTGTTTATTTACTTATTTATTTATTTATTTATTTATTTATTTTGCCTTTTTGAGACAGAGTCTCGCTATGCAGTTGAGGCTGGTCCTGAGCTCACTTTTGTAGCCCAGGCTGGTCTCGAACTCGCACCAATCCTCCTGCCTCAGCCTCCCGAGTGCTGGGATTACAGGCGTGAGCCACCACTCCCGGTATATTTACTTATTTAAATTTAGTATGGTGTTAGGAATCAAACCTATAGCCTTGGCAATTTCAGAGAAGAACTCTTCTACTGAGCCACTTCTCAACTCCTTTTACTCTTTATAATCACAGCGCACATTCTAATCAGGATTCCCTCTAATATTTGCCTCCTCTGAGTAATGATACTTTTGTTGATGTGCCATTTACATTGCTATATCAATTCTGTCTTCAAAGTAAGTGAGACTAAGTTGAATTCCTATTACTCATAACTGAAAGACTTCTGATTAATTTCAGCTCAATTGATACTAATCGAATGTATGTGTCTGACATTATAAAATTACAGACTATGTTAGTAATTACCCATCTATTTAAATGTATTTTCATTATGAATTAGGTGCATGCTATTAAAGCTTATTTGTTTGAATCAATGTCTTTAAAAGCATAATTTTTACAGATTCAAATAATGAACTTTATGTTATGACTGTCAATTAAATAACAGCACAAATTTTCTAGTTTCAGGCTGCGTTAACTTCATATTACTACAACAAATTCCTAAGATAACTTATGAAAAGATTTGTTTTGATTCATAATTTTAGAGTCAGTCTATGGTGGTCTGGCCCAGTTGCTTTTCAGCCTGGGAAGAAGTAGTGGACATCATCATTAGAGTTTAGGAGAGGAGAACAGTTCATCCCACAGTCAGGAATGCATGACAAATCAGGAATAGGCAGAGTCCACTATCTTTTTCAAGGACACAATCCCAACTGTTGGCAGAATGCTTGCTGACCTACCTCATAAAGTGTTGTCTTCTAATAACATCATGACACTGGAGGCCAAACCTTTTAGCCCATAAGCTATTGAGGAATACTTATCCAAACCAGAGCAAAAGTCTAATGACAATGAAGTTGAGCAACTCTTACTTTTCAGAAGTATATCACATTTAAGTCTTGCATCTCTTTTTGACTATAGTTTCATGCATAGTGATGGACATAGGTCTAGTTTTCCACATGCCTTTAGCATGTGGAAAGTCAATTTTTCCAGGATCATTTATTGAAGAGGAAACCATTCTTCTAGCGAGCAGGTCTGGCCCATTTATCAAAAATATGGTGGCTGAGAGTTTGCAGTAGTTGTCTGCATCTTCTAATCTGTTCCACTGATCCTCAGGTCTGGTTCCATGACAGTACTAAACTGATTTTATCACACCAACTTTATAGTATAGTTTCAGGCCAAGGATTGCGATACATCCGGCATTTCTCTTGTTTCCCAGTATTACTTTTGATATTATGGGTCATTTCTGGTACCAGATGAATTTCAGGAAATTTTTTTTCTAGCTCTTGACTTATACAAATTGTACTTTAACTTGGATTGCATTGAAGCTGTATAACAATTTTGGAACTATGGCCATTTTATATGAGTTTTTCCTATCCAGTAGCATGGAATATCTTTCTATATTCCCCAAATATCTTCAATCTCTTTTTTTAATAGTACCATAAGTTTCACTGTTTATTCCTTTACTTCCTTTGTGACATTGATTCATTTTTATCTTTTTTTTCTAAAGCAGAGGCATTAAGTATTTCATTTTTTATATTATCATGAAAGGTATTATTTCCATAATTTCTCTTTAAGTACACACGTTGTATAAAAATGCTATTTTGGGGGGAGGACTTTGTGTCCTGTTGTATTGCTGAATTTGGTAATTAAATCTATATAACATGTGTTGGAGTTTTGGGGTACCTAAATGTAGAGTATCATGTCATCTGCAAATAGTAATAATTTCTCTTCTAATTTTACAATCGTTATTCCTTTTATTTCTCTTTCTTATATAATTACTCTAGCTAATATTCCAGAACTATTGAATATGAGTATAGACAATGGATATATTTGTCTTGTTCCTGATTTTAAAGTGAAGGCTTCAGTATTTACCCATTTAGTATGATGTTGGCTGTTGGTTTCTCACAGATAGCTTTCATCAGGTTGACACATAGACCATCAGTTCAGATTCTCTGTAGGGTCTTTATCATGAATGACTGCTGGATTTTATACGTACTGTGCATTTTTGCTCATCTATGGGAAGGAGAAGATAATACTTAATTTGTTTTTGTCTCCTTGTTTCAATTGTTTGTACTCTTTGTCTGCTTAATTTCTTATATATTTCTTTCTTTTTCCTCTCTTCTTCCAACTTGCATGAACTTATCCAGTAATGCACATAACTAGCTGTAAGACAGCACTATGCATTACAACAAATATTGTGAAATTTATATTACTTTGTTAAGTGAAATTTTATATCATTTTAATTTTCAGTTTTAGTACTATTTTGTACTCTCTTCAAAAATGAAAAATAAAAAGAAGTATGTGACAGATATTAATCTTAAAAGTAGAATGAATATACATATATTTAAGTACATCACATGTTCTACTATGAATAGTTTGTGGCATTGAAAACACAGAGCCTAAGACTTTGCGATTTAAATAGGCAAGATTTTTAAATGTAACCAAAGTCATACTAAAAATGCAGTTTCCTAAAATAGAAATCTTAAAAAGATTAACCAGCTTTGTATCAATTTTGTTACAACATATCCCCTTGATATTAAACTTTGATCAAAATATGTTGAAGAAAGCTGAGAACTTTGATCATCAATGGAGATTTAAATATAGTTAAATATAGTTTTAAATATACTTAATTTAAATATAGTTATTTTTATTTATAGAATATATGAGGTTTTGACTGAATATTATATTCCAAAATTCAAGTATTTCTGTGAAATACCTTAATTTTTTTTTTTTTTGTCTTTTTGAGACAGGGTCTCACTATGCAGCTCAGGCTGGCCTTGAGCTCACTTTTGTAGCCCAGGCTGGTCTCGAACTCACACCGATCCTCCTGCCTCAGCCTCCCGAGTGCTGGGATTACAGGCGTGCGCCACCATGCCCGGCTGAAATACCTTAATTTTGAATACAAATATTTTAATCCAAGTGTACGTCCTCTTATGTCACAGATTTTTATGCACGTAAAGGTGTACTCATAGACAGTTTTGTATCTAATTTTATGTCTCTTTTTCAGTTTTTTATTATCAAATTAGATTTTTTTTACTTATAACACACACATAGAAGTTTTTAGCTCCATGCTGAAACATTGTAGTTAAGTTGACATCATAAAATTCAGAGATTATTGCCTATCAGGTCAATAATTTGTGAACTAGAAAAGATTAATAGAATTTGTGATTCTTTTCAGCAAAATGTAGCATAAGTAATACTAATAATGATTTCATTAACCGTTGAGCCTGGATCCTGTTCTAACAATTTGTTTCCATTATACTGTTATTTATCCTTTTATGGTTAAATAAAATATAAACAAAACTATGATAAATTATATCAGAATACATCCTAGAGAACAGAACATTACTTCCATGACTTTAAAAACTTGCTATATCACATCTGCATCTATGAACATCTTTTTTGTTCTAACAAATTCTAGCAATGACTTTTCTGGAGGTGGAATTAAACCTAAGCACACAGAGTAAAATCTTTACTGCATAGTCTTTTAATATAAAAATCCTATTCAGTACCATGAGATTGTGCAATGCTGTGGAATTATAATATGAATAGTGTAGGCAATTTAACTTTTTTCTTTTTAATAATTAAAAATAAAAATAATGTTAATAGTGTATTTTTTCTTTTGTTTTATTTTTTATTATCTAAAGAGAATAAAGGGGCCAGAAAGGTAACTCAGCAGACTAAATGACTGCTTTAGCAAGGTCAAACCAAAGCATGAAAAACCAGGGTCAAACCCTGGTCCTACATGCTGCACTGGCCCCACTCCACCCCCACCCCCCAACCAGGGCAAGCTGAGCTGGGAAACAAGCGCGGGTGTGGTGGTTCAAGCCTGTAATATCAATATTGGGAAGGAAGAAAACTAGAGAGTAACCAGGAGTCTGATCTGCTTAATGAGACCCTGTGTCAAATATGTAAATGAAAGCCAAAACAAAAAAGGAGAATGCAAAGTATTAAAAAAAAAATGATGCAGAACTTCACCTAACAAAACAATGTTGCTCTATTGCATAATAATGTCTTCAAATTGGTTGCTCACATTACCAGGAAAAAGCATGCAGAACTAGTACAGAAAAAATAGTTATAATGCAATGGAATGTAAAAGAAAAACATGAAGTGCTCCCCTTGTAGAATACCAGATTCAAGCAGTACAATCATCCAAGCTATCCTGACTGCATACATAAATATCCAATCCCACCTCCTGTGCTTTTCCTCATCCCAGTTTTTCCTTCCCTTTGAACAGATTCTTTCTGTTTCAGCTTTCTTCAGTATCTATTGTACCTTTCAGTTTTTATTTGCTCTTTAGGTTCTCACACAAATAAGACAATACAATATTTGCATGAGTGGGACTGAATTGTTTTCATTCCTGAGTATAGTCTCTAATTGCATATAGTTACCTAGAAAAGCATCAAGTTCATTTTTTGTGGTTGAGTAATACTCCATTGTGTAAAAATATGACATCTTTTTTATGCATTTCACAGTTTATGGGCATCTGGATTGTTTCCAAGATTTAGCTATGACAAATTGCACTGCTGTAAACATGGGTGCACATAAGTAGCTCTGGCATGACGTTTTCAGTTCCTGCACTTGTTATTGGTTGGCTTCTGGGTTAAAACCATTCTTTTTGGGTGAGATGGAATCTCAAGTGTTTTTTGAATTGCATTTTTTGAATGACCAATGATGTTGGACATTCTTTCATTTGCTTAGTTGACATTTGTATTTTTTTCATCTGAAAAGTGTGTGCTACACAATTTTTATGCTTGATATCAGCTCTTATGCTGAACAATTTTCTTTATGAGTAAGTGAAATAAGAATCTGAAGGAGGTGTTCCCTAAGCAGCATCTCCTGAATTCTCCTGTCTGCATTCCCTGCATATACTCACTAGTATTTGTGGCCAAGGTTTCTGACTTTTCCCATTCTCTGTAAGTTAGACTTTGGTATTTGAATAATCAGAAATGAAGATGATATTTCTTATTATGAATTTCATCCAGATGTGTCCATGAGTACATTCTGCCCAATGAAATAGACGATGGCTTCAAGTTTTAGATTGTGCCCTCATAACAGGCTTCTTTTCTCTTTTTTTTTCCACCTTTCTTCTCCTAGAACAGTGGATTTGATGGTGGAAGGTGATGCACATCTCTTACTTAGACCATCCTATGAAAATAGTAAGAATTTTCTTATTATTAAATAATATCACCAAAGTGACATCTGATCATTGTAACTCTTTATTTTAATCCTTTCTCTTAAATGTAGCCTTAATGACCTTCTTTGGCTCTCTTTATCATATACCTGCCTAGTATACAGGTAAGCCGATATTTCCTCCTCTTTGTCTGATGAAGTAATTGAAGACACAGGAAATTTTGGGATTAGGCTTAGATTCAATAGCCTCCAACGTCACAAGCTTCACTGGTGGCACACTGCAATTGCAAAACCTTTGATTGTATATGTATCTGCTTCCTCTTAGTCCAAAGAGAAGTATATTCTTTCCTGTTTTTTTTTTCTTTCTTTCTTTCTTTTTTCTATGCAACATTAATAGGGAGGTGGGTCATGCCCACACACTGCACTCT
>PVJA010027285.1:0-28739 GCA_004027025.1 Myocastor coypus
TTTGTCTTTTTGAGACAGGGTCTCGCTATGCAGTTGAGGCTGGCCTTGAGCTCACTTTCATAGCCCAGGCTGGTCTCGAACTCGCACCAATCCTCGTGCCTCAGCCTCCCGAGTGCTAGGATTACAGGTGTGCGCCACCACGCCCGGCCTGGGCATGTAAAATTGATCAAACAATATAAACACTTTTCCCTTCCGTGAACGAACAGGAGTTCATAGCACCATTATCCTAGTTATTGTGCCCTTCCTTCTTTTTCTCCTTTCCCTGGTTCTAGTGATTCTTTCCCTTTTGAGCAGTGTCTTTCCCTTTCACAACTTCTAGGGTACCTTTTGGATGGAAAGAAAAGAAAAAACAAGGGCTGGCAAGATAGCTCAGTGGATTAAAGTGTTCGCAAGCAGACACAGAGGCCAGGGGTTCGATCCCAGGGCCTGCTATGCAGTCCCCACCCCTAGGGCACCCTGAGAGGGCAATTGAGACTGGGCGTGGTGGCACATGCCTGTAATCCCAGCTCTTGGGAGGCTTGTAAACAGGCAGATCACTCTGGTAGTGAGACTCTGAAAACCCTGTAACCAGCCTGGGCTACAAAAGTGAGCTCAAGGCCAGCCTCAACTGCACAGTGAGACCCTGTCTCAAAAATTTAAAAAAAAAAAAAACCTGTAGACCCTCCCCTAAAATAGGAGAGAGAGAGACAGAGAGACACAGACAGAGACAGAGACACAGACAGAGACAGACATACAGAGAAAGAGAGAGAGAGAGAGAGAAAGAACATTTAAGAACAAAAGGTACATACGCCTCAGGAAGCTGAAGATTGAATTCTGTAGGAACTTATGGGATCACGGCCTTTTCCTTCTTCATCCAAGTTGCCTTTGCCTTTTAATATGTGTGCCTCCCCCTTCTTCCCTTGTTTCCTTCCTATCTTGTGTCACAGCCCTGGTGGTGGCAAGGAACCGCTGCCTCTGGGCCATCTCCCGGGTCCTCGCACACAGCCAGCTACAAGGCTTGGACTCCTGGTGAGCGGGTGTCCTCCCCCAGCTGCCTGGTGGGGTGACAGCAATGCTTTTCTAGATTCCGATCAGACTCTCCAGGGACAAAGTGTGGGTAGGAACATGTTTTAAAACCCCAGGGCCTCCTCAGTGGCAGCCCAGGCTGAGAACCCTGGCAAGAATGGATGCCAGAGCCTTTATGAAACTCTGCAAACTATTCATGGCCCTGGAGCCCCTCCAGACACACACATCAGAACTTTGGGAGTGGGCTCCTGTCATCCTGAGATCTTCAAAGCTTCCCAGTGTTTTTGTTAGCTGCTCCATGAGGTTCCAGTACTCCAGGCCTAGCTTATTTCCTGAGTGCACTTAGCATTGAGTCAGTGGTTCTGTGAACTGAGTTTTGGGACTGAAACAAACTGCACTTCCCCCAGATAGTGGGGAGCAAAGGCCTTACAAGAGAATGGGTCCAGGATGGCAGCCTTTGGGAAGGGACCTGAGTCCCTTCCAGAGCGCACCCACTCCGAGGGAAATGCAGCCTCCCTTCCTCCACTAGGGCACGTTCCAATCAGCAGAGTTGAGTCACCAAAGCCAAGGGAGAGCAAACACCAGGTCCCACCCACGTTTATGTCTGCAGCTCCAACGCAGGGCAGGGCGTGGTGCAAAGACTCACAGACTTTTGATTGACCAAATGCCTGAATAAATGTACACAATGTCAGACTTCAAATGCCTGAATAAATGTACACAATGTTAGACTTTAAAAAAAAAAAAAAAAGTGCCGCCACTTCCACTCTGGCCCCTCCTCTGGACCTGAAAAAGGAAGAAAAGGGTTCTAATAGTCTCAGAAATTTCTCCTGGCTGTAGTCTACACCCCAGGGCATTGCCTGAGCATGGACTGACTTCAGGCCCCCTGCAGACCACATGCTCAGATTCTCTTGGGGATTGAGTACAGTGGGGGTGCTGTGCTTTGCAGTTCTGAACCTGGAGTCAGACCAACCTGGGATTAGAAACTGACTCTGTCATTCATTAACTGATAACTTACCTCGTGCTCCTGGGTTTTTTCTCATCTGCATAAGAGGACTCCCTAGGTTTATGGGAAAGAGATAAGGGGTGGGGGGAGTGGAAAGGTGTATACCACACAGAAAGGGTTCTAGGATGGCAAACCAGGAAGCCACTTGTCACACAAGCATCCATCCCTTTCCAGGCCCCAGCAGCTATTTCCTAAGCTTCCTGCCAGTCAGGGAACTGACCACCCTCACCCAGGGCTGTGGGCCAGCCTGACCACTGCCACACCCAGTGTCTCACATATCCTTTTAATCAGTGCCTCCATGTGACATTGGTAAAAGCGCTGAGGGTTGGGGACATGGCTCTGTGGCAAAGAACTTGCCTAGCATGGGTGAGTCCCTGGATTCAAGCCCCAGCATCATATTCACACACACACACACACACATACATGCATGCTCACAAACACACACATGTGCATGAATGCTCAGGCACACACATGCACATGCACACACATGCACACACATGCACACGCACACATACACACCCTGCCTTTAGCTTCACTTAGAGCTCTGTTTACACATGCAACTGTTCTAAATTTAGAAATGCTACCTATCAGGAGTGTGAATTGTCTTCCACGTCCAAGCCACGGGGGCATCTCACACTGGCCCCTGTTCACCTGTCCAGTCTCAGCTGCCACACAACATGGCCAGCCCCGCTGCAACCGGACAGCGCTTGCTGAGACAGTGGAATTTCCTGATGAGGACAGGCACGGCTGCGGGGTCTGTGCAACTTTTCCCAAGGACCTCTCCTGCTTTTGATCTCTTTTGCTGTTTTAGTCGGTCTCTTATAAACCCAGCCTTTAAGACGGAAAAGCGAGGGGCTCAATAACTTCAGGGATATACTGACTCCGGTCAACTCACTCAGCAAGCCAGACTCGTCCGAGTTGCTCTTGGGATGGTTGACCCCACCCCCTTCCACCCAGATGCAGGAGCTTCTAAAGGAAACTGACACATCAACAGATACGGAGTGGCAGAGACGGGCTGGGGACCCACACTGCATAGGCCCTTATGTCAAGCCCCTCCCCAGGGTGGACACCCCAGAAGCACGGGCTTGATATGAGCATTGTCACCTCACTGCTGACTTTAATAACATTCTGGCTAACTGAGAAGGTACACTGTACATACAGCATGACTCTGACCACCCCAAGGCAAGCTGGACCCACAAACCTTAAGCCTAGATGCCCCTAGTTTTGCACATAGAATCACAGATGGAAGTTTTATGTGGGTCAAGTCCTTAGCCCTGAGGCTGTGAAACCCTGGCACAACAGAAGCCAAACTAAAAAACCTGCTACCAGTGTGCAGACACCCGTCCTGAAGAGCAGGGTCCTGACCCCAAACTCTTACCCTCTGCTCCTTAAGAAACAAAGCGAAACCCTTCCACCAGCTCTTTGGTTGCTGGGCCCGTTGCTGCAAAATGTAGACGCAGAGGCCACAGCGAGGGAAACGTGACTGGTTGGTGCACAGATGTGGGTCAGTGGACTGGGGTGTGGAGGCTGCATCCCCGCTCCTCCTCTCCCTCCTCCTCCTCCGGGCCTATGGGTCATCACTACAGGCCACCTCCATATCATAGGCTCCAAAATCTCCTGTCTTCCTCCGTCTCTACTGCCGCCCCGGCATCTCCCTGCACCCTGAGCGCAATTCAGAGCCCCTAGAGGGTTCTTCCTTCTCAGAGTTCCACAAAGCAAGCACGGGGCGCTTCTGTTTCAGGCATCCCACTGCTGGTCTTCACTCACAGCCCCCACGTCACTGGGTCCAAAGGCCGACTTTGTGGGTGACACCCTGGATCTCCTTCTTCACTCGTCCTCCAGAAGAGCTCCCCAAAGCATTGCCCTCCCTCCCAGGGCCCTGCCCCCGGAGCACCCAGACAGTAGCAAGCCAGGAGAAGCCGTCTTGCTTACCCTGCGGCCCCCGCACATCTCCCCAGGGCCCGACGCATTATCTGCCAACTGTGTCCCTGAGGTCCCGCAGGTCCACATAAAAATTATCCGGCCCGAGGAGCCCTGGAGAAGCCCCTGTCCCTTCCACCTTCACCAACCCTAACTCTTTTCCACCTTAAAGGCTTGAATTCTTCCTTAAAAATTGATGTTGCATGCACAGCTCTCTCCCAGCAGGTTCCCTGGCTTTGCAAACACACCTCGGAAGAGGAGGAATAACGCTATTAGTCACCCTAATGGCACCATGCTCATCAGATCACTTCCTTCAAAGACTCAGCCAGGCCAAGCCCAAGGGAGGAAATACTTGGCAATGCCACAGCGGCTGCTGGCAGGGAGGTCTGTGGAGCCCAGGACTGAGTTCCTCAGTGTCACCAGGGCAGTGTCTCCTCCACGGCAAGGCAAGCGTTGTGTCCTGTGGAGAAAGTCGAAAGCCCCAGCCTGCCTCCTCAACCCCAGCTTCAGACTCTAGAAGACCCCCAGCTTCCTCCTCCATTCCCTGGCAAAGCCGCTCAAAGCCCTGGGAACCCATGTTTACGTCAACAGAGCAGTTGCCACAGAGCCTAGGCTCCTGCCCGCCAGGGGGTGTCTGCAGCCCAAAGCCAGTTGTTTGTGTTCCTTGTCTCAGTAGTGACCAGAGGGGCAGGCACGCCCTGGCCAGGTCTCTGGGGCAACGCGCTGTTGGGGTCCCAGCTGTCCCTGCACATAAAGCACCCACTCCATCACTGTGCCCCCGGGGTGTCTTCTTACACGGTGAGAATTTAAACTTTCCCCTGCTAAGGCTCCACAGGCCCTGTCCTGTCCCCAGCTCCTCTCCCAGCCGGCCAGCACTCAGGAATGGCCATGCCGCATTCTGTCTCCTCTTCAGCCACCAGAAGGTTTTTAGAAGTGACCATGGGGGATAGGGCAGGTCATGGCAGGCTGCAGCTCATCCTGGGCCTACCCTTGGCCCTGCCAGCCACCTGCAGAAGTGAACAGGGCCTGTAAAAAAGTCCCTTTGGGGATTCTGACACCAAGAAACCGAGCTATGCTGTCTGCCTGTGGCCCAGAGACACACACACACCTCAGCACCAAATACCTCCAAGCCTGTGCCCCTGCCGGAAGTCCTTCCAAGCCTCCTCAGCTTCCCACACTTCCTGCTTGGCTCCACTGGTACCTAGGGCCCTGGGGCAGGAGGGGCTGCCTGGTAAAAGATGAAGAGCATGAATCTGAAAACAAAGAGCTCTGCCTCGCAGGCCACTTCCCCGCTGGGCCCGTTTCCCCACCAGTGAAACAGGCATCATAGTACTTGTTAGCTACTGTGAACATCCTGAGAGGAGGCAAGGAATCCATCGACAGGTGCTTAGAGTGACACAGCACTGACATCAAGGGTGATGCTAATGCCAGCCCTGTGTGTCACCAAATTCTGGGTGGCCGCAGAAACCTAGAACCTGAAGGCCAAGCAGCTGAGTTCAAGTCTCAGTGCCCTGCTAACTCTATGAAGCCTTGAAGGAAAAAACCTTACTGCCCATTTCCTCCTGTGCAGGAAGGGGTTGCAAGAGCGTTCCCCAGAAGGGTTAAGGGGTGCTGGGGGACACTCTTAAAAAGAGTAGAGTAGCAGCTGCAGGGGGAGGAGCCAGGCCCTGGCACAGGATCCCCCAGATTACTGTTGCACGGTGGAGCCTGTGGGGGAGACTGCCTGACTCAGAAAGGAGAGCCAGAGCCCAGCCAGGAATGCAGGTCCCTAGGAGGGGCCATAAATAGCCAGAGCCAGGGCACTCAGAGGCCTCCAGGGCTGGCGGGACCTGGCAGGGGCTCCAAAAAAGACCTGGGAAAGGGAGCTGTCCCCTGGGTCTGGGGGAGACCCAGGCACTCTCCCAAAGTGTCTAGGAACAAGGAGTCACTGCTTGGGGAGGAGCCACGTGGGGCTCACTCTGCGCACGGTGCCCCAGCAGGGCACGCAGTCAGAGCTCGCCCCGCTCACCCTGTGCTCTTTGGCCCACCCCTTCACCATCTCCTTTCAGCCCTCCAGGAGTAGCGAGTTAACACACTGAGTAGCCTGCACTCAGGAAACTGAGGCCCAGAACTATCAAAGCATCTAGCCACGGTCATACAGGGAATCGGAGCGGAGATGAGGCCAGGAACGAACTGGGATTACACAACAGAGGCAAACTGTAAGAATCCTCCTCAAGGAGGAAGCTTTTGCCTCGGGAGGAACAATCAGATGATAGCTCTCTCCACCACCTGGAGACATCTGACTCTCTCCATGGATTTGAGCACATCCCTGGAGCTACTGCGGGAGAGGCACTCCCATTTCCAAGGTGTTAGAGATATCCAATCAGAGATGTTTGGGTACAGCCTTGGAAATAAGGCAGGACTTAGGCTCAAAAGACCTGGACCTAAATCTCTAATGATTTTGTACAAATCATTTCCCCTTCCTAAGATGCGGGTCCCTAACTTACAAAATAAGGTCAATAATTCACAGGGGCATACAAGCGCTGTGAGAAATAATCAGGACAGCGCATGCCTGACTGCCTGATTAATCTCCCACACGACATAAAGACTTAAGACCTACCTGCTCACCTCTATTCTTGGTGTGTACTGTGTAGGAGTCTCCCACACATGCTGACCAAATCAGAATGAACTGAACTCTGCATTTCAAGGCTGCGCGTTCGCATCGTCATAAACGTGCCGTGGTACGCATCAGTTGTGACTGCCTTTGGCAGCACTGTCACTTCTCCCTTGGGCTTGATTCTCCTGGGAAATGTTTGAAAACATCACCTCTGGGCCAGAATGCTTTTAGTAATACATCTAATAATAGGCAGGATGATCATATTCTTTGCTGTCCATATCGGAATGCCTCTGGGGATCATGCCTGTACAACCGGGAGAGACCATGACCATCCTGGGCAAACCAAAATGCTGGGTGGCATGCTAAACACACAGGCTGCTCAGAACACTCTGGAGCAGGGGACCCCAAACGTGCATCATCCCCAAGTGTCTTCTCTAGCCAGCCCACAGCAGGGGCACCCCGCCCACTCTTTTTCCACCACCTCGCCCAGTTGCAGCTGTTTGCAGGTTGGTACCCTCCAATGCTCTCAGAGCCCTCTCAGGTGGCAGGTGCCCCAGGCACCTCCTCATCCTCCCCGCCCCAGAACGTCCCAGCTTCTGCGTCGCCCGACACACAGACCCTTGTGGCCCCTGCTAGACACCCGTCATACGAGCTACAAAACTTCCCAGCTGTTCTGTTCTTTTCCTCTAATTTCGAGGGGCTTCTAGCCGATATCTCTGCTTCTGCTATTTTCCATCTTTGGTCCAATCCCCAGCCCAGCAGCTCCAGTGGGCCTACAAGGAAGAAGCTGGACTGTGTGGACAGACGACAGCTTCACAACCCACACAGAGGGAAGGCCAGGTGCTCGGAAGAGCCCACTAGGCCCCAGCCTCTCGGCTCACGCTGTCCCTTTCCCCTCCTCTTCCAGGTCTCTCTAGCCACACAGGTGTGGACACCCGAAGGTCCCCTCTCAGGGCCTTCGCTCCTTCCATGTTCCTGCTTGGGACACTTTCTCTTTAGCCACCCCCTTGCCCCCCTTCAGAGGCTTTCTCAAATGTCTTCTTTTCAAAGTCCTTTCCTGGCCACTCAATAAAAATATCAATGCAGCCCTGGCCACCCTCTTTTGCTCTCCTTCCCCTTGGTATGACCAAGCAGAGCACAGAGCTCACTCTTCTTATTTATTATCCAACTCCTTCAGCTCCACAAGGGTGAAGACTCTGCTTTGTTCTTTGCCATGGCCCCAAAACCTGCACCAGCCCCTGGCACCGATTGGGTGTTCAGTGAGTCTCTTTTAAGCAGGTAAGGGCCCAACTGTGAGGGAGCAGGGGCAGAGGCCGCCAATGCCCTCTGGAGAGCGCACAGCTGGGCTGCCAATCTTGCCCCACTTGTTATGAGCCGTATGACCTCAGGCGAGGTCTTCAACCCATCTGGAGCCCCAGTCTCCAGCCCAGGTGATGGGGAATGGATCATGGGACCTGTTAGGGCCATGGAGACCTTTAAATACTGTCCAAATTCTGTCCCCTTTCAAAGTCTGGAAATTCAGAGGCTGTCACAGACCACTTGTCATCACACAGAGAAATCAGGGACCCGGACCCAAAACTCAGAGGATGGCTCTTCGGCCAGTGCTCACCTCCCCCTGCCCCTAGGACCCTCCTTCCCTAAACCCAGTTTACCTGGTGTGAATTGCCAGGTCTGTTTGCAGTCACCCACTTCCACATCCGACTTACCCAACTCTGAACTGAGAGAGGGCTTTTCCCCTAAATCTCAGCATAGCACCCCACGCCTCCTCCGCAAAGTCCCCGCCCCGCAGTGGAGCTGGAATGTAGGGTGAGAAACAAAGGGGAAAACCCCAGGTTGAGTCTAGGGGAAGAGTCAGGAACGAACAGACCAATGTTCCCCACCTGCCAGCTTCCTGTCTCTGCTACTGATAAATAGGGGCTGCTCGTGGCCAGAGTTTCCATTCCCCATCCTGGCACCGCTGTCACTCAATTTTAAGAAGACAGAAGGTGAGGGCGTGGGGGAGGGACGGGAGGCCCCGTTATAAAGCAGCGGTGGAGGGGGTAGCCAGCGCCTGGCCTGCCAGAGCTGCTGACAGCTGCTTGGGGCGCTGCCGCCAAGGTTGGCCAGCCCCACAGCCTCTCGTCAGTGTCTCGGTGACTCTTGAGCCACAGTCCCTCATGGCCCAGAAGGAGGAGGCCACTGAGGCCGCAGCCGCAGCAGCAGCAGCAGCGGGGGCCACTGCGCCCGCCTCCCAGAATGGGGAGGAGGACCTGGACGACTTGGCCAACCCTGAGAAGCTGAAGGAGCTCATCGAGCTGCCGCCCTTCGAGATCGTCAAAGGGTGAGACCAGATGTGGGCTGGGCGGGATGCCCCTGCCTGAGGAGAGTGGGCTCCGACAGGCGTCCGTGTCAGGGGACACAGCAGCAAGGCTCTCTTAGCTTCTTGGGAAGACATCTTGGACTCTGATCAGGCCGGAGGAAGAACCCTTAGAGGCAAAGACCCAGAGAGGGAAACCACCCACAGTCCTCCTGCTCAGAGCTTTAGTCCCAACGCATTTGGTGACGGTCCCAGCCAAAAACTTCCCCCCTGCCTCGACCTCTCTCTGCCTCCGCTTGGGTCTCTTCTCCGTGTGTCTGTCTCTGGTGCTCTCTGTAGAGCTTGTCTCTGGCAGAAAAGCCCGAGGCAGCCGGCCCAGGTCCATCTATTCTGAAGGCTGAGTGAGCAGCAGCTTTTATCTTATTAACTTTATCCTCAGCCTCCTCAGGGCTGTCTGCTTCTGCCCTGAGTGAAAGGTTGCAGCCCACCCTGGAGGCCAGGGGCTTTCAGACAGGAACTGAGCTCAGCTGAAGCCTGGAGGACCTGGGGACTCTGGAGAAAGACTCTAGAGCTCTAAAGAGAGGCCAGGTACAGAGTTCCTCTGTCTTGTCTCCCTTGTGCCATCTTCTCTAGGAATAAAACCAAGATATCTTCCTCCTCTTCCTGTCTACCCCCGTAGAGGAGACCCTGCAAAATTATTAATAAGCAAATCTGGGGGGCCACATTTCCTCCCTGACTCCAAGGTTGCTTCATGGGGGTCACTCATGATGTACACAGGTGGGATGGGCACCACATTTTTGGGAAGAAGGAGGTTGGGGGGGTGGCCTCCAGGAGGAGGGCGAGCCCTGGGGTGGGGGTGGCCTTGCTATTTTCTGCTTGTTGAGTGATTTCCGGGCCTTGGCTTCAGTTTCATCATTTCTAACATAGGAAGCAACAACACCTGATTCCCGGGTCCCTTCTGCCTCAGAGGTTGCCTGATTTCTACGCCTATGGAAAAGCACAGCCTAGTTCCTTAGGCATAAAGAGCCTGGCACTGCCATCTGCCCATACTCCCCCAGCAAGCTCAGCTACATCCTGGGATTAAAGGAGTCAGGGAAACATAAATGCAGAGAAAGCCTAGTGCAACCAGTGCAGGGCACCTCCCAATTCTGGTGGCTGCCCAGCCTCTTCCACCTGGGCACCCTGGGCCATACCACCCTTGGTCACATACACACACTGTGATTCCCCAGAGCATTCTGGGCCAGAACAGAACCAGGCTAAGTCTGCTGGGCTGAACAGGCTCTGAGGGCCCGGAGCGGTGGATCCTGGAGAGTTAAGTCCTCTGACATAACTGACCTCTGACCAGGACTTTGCCAGCACAGCACCTCTCAGAGTTCACTGAACCTTCAGCCCAGTGCTAAGAGAGGGTTATCATCTCCACTTTACAGAAGGGAAAACCGAGACTCAGCATGACTGAGTGAAAGTCCAAGCTCACAGAACTGGGCACTGACAGGCCTTCAACACCCAACAGTGTCCTGTTCACTGGTCCTCACTCATTCTGGGCCCTGGTTTCCGGCACAGAGTGTCACCCATACCCATCTTCAAGATAATGAGGGCTAGGGGCTCCTCATGGCCCCTGCTCAGAGAGGCATGGGTGGGGCACACTTGCCACTAAGTGTGCCGAGAGGTTCTAAGGGAGGTGGAGCCCCAAGTGGGCCCTGGCCATAGTGACAGCTGTGGAGATCTGTTCCCTGAGCCCCTCTGGATAAATAGATGCTTAAAATAGTACAGAGGTGTGGCCATCTGTGCAGGGAATGGACAGGGAGGCAGCTTCCCTTTCCTCGCCTCTCCATATGCCCTGGAACCCAGGGGTCAGCAAACAGCTCCTTTCCCACCCTGGACTCACACCAAGAATGGATCCAAGCTGTCCCTTGGATCTAGGATGAAACTGGCAGGAGAGCAACTGGCTTTCCAGGGAAGGCTCTGAGGAGGGCGGGGGTCTGCGGTAGGAAGAAGGAGAGAGATGTCCACCCATAGCCGTCCTGGTTGCATGGGGCCCCCAGGAGAGAAAGCAGCCGAGCACGTTAGCTATGGAGCCTGGCGTAAAGTGCTAGGGAGAGGTGTGCTGGGCAGCAGGGCAGATGCCCACCCCTGCAGACCTCACCCTCTCTGTTTGGCAACTTCACAAGCTGTCTGGAAATAACGGTGGGAGTGCTGGGATTAGGAGCACCCAAGAAGGTTAGAAATCGGGAGCTTTTCTTTCTCTGGGAGACCTGAGTGCTACAACTTAGCTTTTAAAAAAGGAAGCATTAGAAGGGAAAGGAATGGTGTGGATGGGGTCAGGATTGGTGACCTTCAAGGATCCAGAGAAGAGAGACAGGATCTAGAAAAAAAGGGACATGGAGAGTGAGGCCCTTGAATGCCACTTTTAAGGCAGTACCTGGCTGCCAGAGCATGCTGGGAGGTGCACCAGACAGAGCAGATGACATCCTACTACAGGGTGGGTGGGAGATCAGAGCTAGAGGAAGGATAGCATCTCCCTGAGAGAAGGGGTCTGCTCTGGGCTTGCCTTGGGCAGAGCCCAGTCCAGTCCTGCAAATCCTGAGCTCCCTCCTCAGCTCTAGAACCTTCTGCATCTGCTCTACCCTTCTGTCCCCAACTAAGCCCACTCGGCATCCACTTTGAGAGTGAACTGAAGAAAGACAGTGCCAAGAATACCGACAACTCTGCTATAGCTTTCGAACCAGCCACAGGCAGGTGTAGCAAGCCAGAGCTGCAGTAAGTCCCTGTTCCGTCACTGCAATGGAACATTCCAGTCCACGGATGTCTTGGAGCAAGTGTTTCACCTCAGGTCAGCTGCCGCAGCCCATGTTACCCCTTCACCGTACAGATTTAGGCTTTGACAGGGAGAAGATTTTTAGTGTAGACCTGAAGGAAAAAAAAAAAAATGTCCTACATCTGCCCCGTTCTCTTCTCCTCCACCAAGTAGGCCGTCCCCCCCGCCCCCCGCCCAGGTTTTGCTAGGTGGTAGGATCCCTAAGAAGTTAGGGATCCTAAGTACAGTGCCCCATGATGCTTTGTACACTGGGTCTAAGCCACCTGCCTAGTGTGAATGGCCTTTTTGTGATGCCTAAAACTGTGGAATAGGAGCAGAGCTGAGAATCCTCACGCTTGGCTTCTATGCCTCAAAGAAGTAGAGGCAGGGACCTTCAACCAGCATCTCTCTCTCCAGGCATCTACCCAACACACACACACACACACACACACACACACACACACACGCGCGCGCGCGCGCGCGCACATGCACGCATACACGCACTGGTGTTGAGAGTGAAATATCATATTGTTAGGGAAAAGCTGTTGGCAATTGAGCAGTTAGGTGTCTCTGCTTCTTTCCTTCCACCGAGCGGGTGTTATAGTGCTATCTTGTGACTCCACAAAGGTGCCCAAGATGTCATCCAGCTCACTATGCAAGTTTCCTATCACTACCACATCTGTCCTGGAGTACCTACAGACCCTGACTATGTTGATCTGTGGGTGGCCCAGGTAACCTGACTTGACCTCTTTGCTCCTTGCCCAAGGAGCCCATTGATTGAGAAGCCAAGCAAGCTCAGGGGTGGGGCAAATCCAAAGCAAAGACCATCTCTGCTTAGCCTTCATGCCTCGCAAGTGCTTCTGAGGTGCCCAGTCTCAAAGGCCCTGCTAGGGACACAGCAGGCTCTGGGGCTGCTGGCCAGAGGGGTCGGAAATGGATATTTATAGAGAGGTGACCTTTCTTCCTCTCCCTTGGGTTTCAGGTTTCCCTGGGTCTCTCCTCTTGCCTGGGGAAGAGGAGGAGGGAGAAATGTCAGCTCTCAAGAGGGGCTGAGAGAAGCGGCCTTCCTGCTCCCCTCGAGCCGACCTGTGATGGTGTGTGCCAGGCCACCATGAGAGTTGGGGCTGGGCTCCACTTGGCAAAGTTGGAGCAATGCTACAGCGATTCCAGAAAAAAACCTAGGGGATTGCATGGACAGCTACTGCTGAAGGCCCCAAGCCAGCCCGGCAACCACGAATGCTTCCCAGGGTTCCCACCGGAGAATCTCTCATACAGACAGCTCTAGACACAGATGGGGGGTGGGGCATCTTGGACAAAGGCTTTGAAGAGCAAAAGGAAGTTGGGTAAAAAAGAGTAGCTCTGTGTGTACTTCTCAGAGCAAAACAGCATTGAAGGGATGGAAGGGACTCCTCCGAGTTCCGGAGTGGTCCAGTGGGTTTAGGGTAGCTAGGAAAAGCTTGGTATGAGTGAATTTCCAGCAGAGACTGAAAGAAGACAGGGGAAGCATCAGGTGATCCATTCTGCTAAAATGTTAAGTAAATAATAATAAACACCTCCAGCCAGGGACAGAGGGGCTTAAGAAGCTAAGTATAGTACACGAAGGAATCTTGGGGCTGGGTCCTCAAACACATCCATCTCTGCAGTGGAAACTTCTCTTGACAGCAAAAGACACCACCGGCAACTAGGGCAGAGAAAGACTGGCAATAAGGGAGGGAATCCTGCAGAGAAGTTACTCAAGTTTACTCAGCTCCTCGGCATCTGCTCATCCTTAAGCTGCCAGAGCCTTGGGACACCAGGGATTCCCCTGGAGCCCAGGGAGTCTGGTGAGCTTCCTGTGGAGAGGGGAGGAATAAAGACAAGCAATGGGAGCTCTTGTGCTCCAGGGCGTCCTCCGGGGCAGGCACAGAGGTGACACTCTGGAGGCACCCGGGCCTTCTCACATCTGCTAAGCAAGGGTCTACCACGGAGCTGTGCCGATGTTTTAAAGAAAGCTCTGTAATTCTAAGCAGGTCTGGCCAGGCTAGAGATTCCCCCGAGTAGAAGCACTTTGGGTGTGTTAGGTTGGGCGAGGTGGCAGAAACGGTGCTCGGAGATCTTTCCCGCTGTGGCGACCAGACTGTTAAGTGTGATCTCTCCTCTTCTCCAGATAAACACTTTTGGACTCTTTTCTGCCCTTTTTCTCACCCACATTCACATAGGAAAGACTGGCTTATGTAAAAGTCATTATGCCAAGGAGATCTGCAAGGAACTCAAGGTTTTCTCTTCTTTATCTCCTCGATCTACAGGGAGCGGTTGCCTGTCAACTTCTTTAAGTTTCAGTTCCGGAATGTGGAGTACAGCTCTGGGCGGAACAAGACCTTCCTCTGCTACGTGGTGGAAGTGCAGAGCAAGGGCGGCCAGGTGCAGGCCTCCCGGGGTTACCTGGAGGATGAGCACGCCGCTGCCCATGCAGAGGAAGCCTTCTTCAACACCATCCTGCCGGCCTTCGACCCGGCCCTGCAGTACAACGTCACCTGGTATGTGTCCTCCAGCCCCTGCGCAGCTTGCGCTGACCGCATCATCAAAACCCTCGGCAAGAGCAAGAACCTGCGCCTGCTCATTCTGGTGGGGCGACTCTTCATGTGGGAGGAGCCAGAGATCCAGGCTGCGCTGAGGAAGCTGAAGGAGGCTGGCTGCAGACTCCGCATCATGAAGCCCCAGGACTTCGAATACGTCTGGCAGAATTTTGTGGAGCAAGAAGAGGGTGAATCCAAGGCCTTTCAGCCCTGGGAGGACCTTCAAGAGAACTTCCTCTACTACGAAGAGAAGTTGGCAGACATCCTGAAGTAGACGCCCGCCTCGGCCTCCTGTGAGTTCTCTCTCTCTCTTCTGCTAACTTGGGCAGAGGGCGTGAGGTTGTGTCAAACAAGTGTTGTAGCGTTGATTTGCCTTTGGAAGATTGCATTTCTCTGCTTCGGGTTCACTACAAAAACATTTTAGGAGAGTGCTTGGTTTTTCTCTTTCCTTCAAGTCCCTGTCCCTAAGTCCCCTTTTATCTCCCCTGATACATTTTCATTACACTTTCCCATAACTTGGGAAACCCACGGTTGATGGAGACCCTAAAACTCTGATAGAATGCCCCTATGTAAGATTTAGATGGCGCAAGGGTACCAGCAGAGATGTTTGAAGCCCCTAGCATGCCCCAGTACACATGCCCAGGTGTGCCCAGGGCACCTTCTTCAATGCCCTGCTCAGAATCCATTTGCACTTTGAGCCGCCATGTTTTCTCTACCACAGGCTTTTCACCCTTCGGGGGCAACTCTTTCATCTTTGGTGACTCTCAAATCCCCAGGAAGCTTTGCATTCAACTTTTGTTATTGGCCAGACCTGCTTTCATGTTTTCAAACAAATGGTTATGCTTTGAGGGAGATGGATAATTGCTGTGTGAATGCATAATGCAGGAGCATTTTCTTTGCTGAGAAGAGCCCGGCGGAACTCACGGGAAGGCAGACAGAGGGACTAGGCAACACAGCAGCGCAAAAGATGTTTGTAAATGAGGTAGCACCTCAGAAGTAGCCTCCCACAGATATCGGAGGTGATAGGAGAACTGGAAGTAAAGATTAGCTATTTAAGCAAATAATTAGGACGCAATTAAGGCCAATTTGGCCTCTTGCTGAGGGTAAATTAGACTTTCAGAGAAACAGGCCAATTATCCTTGGGAAGAAGGGTAAAGGATTCTTTACCATATTCTTTTGAATTTGGTCCATCCTAGCCAAACTGAGCCCTGTATAATGCCAGAATTACTGGTCAAAGCACTGTCATCTGCAGCTTTTATTCTGCAACAAGTCACATATTAATAAAACATGAAAGCAGCATGCCTCCATGAATGTAATTCCATTTATTTTTGGTGTTTTTCGTGCCTAATACCCTTAAGAAGATGCTGCTTCCTACACGCACTAAGAAATAGCCGTGCACCAGAGGCCACTGCTGGCCGGGGTTTCCTGTTAGTCAGGCGCACACGCAGCTGAGGACCCTCAGGCTGAGCGCCCTACAAACCATCAACACATGTCTACATGGAGTTACTGCTAAGAGACAGCGGGACCTGGCCCAGTTTCAGAAGGCCCATGGTAGGATAACACCATGTGACACTCGCTCACGCATAGAATCCAAACGATAAGTGGTAGTAAAGATAGATTTCCGAATGACCTCTGAAAATATGAAGCTTACCTCTTAAAATACCTTAAAGATCTTGTAAGTAGATACTGTACTTAGAGATCCAATATAGACTATAGAATGACAACTGGTAGGTTAGCTTTAACCCTGATATGCTTTTGTTTTATTTTGTTTTGTCTGAGACAGAGTTTCACTATGCACTTCTGGCTGGCCTTGAATTCACTTCATAGCCCAGGCTGGCCTTAGGCTCAGCAGCAATCCTCCTGTCTCAGGTCCCAGGTTCTGGGATTCCAGACATGCACCACCATGCCCAGCTTTGTACTTTCCTCTTAAACATCTCTCACGGGCCACTTCTTCTAGCTACCTGACTGGCAAGTCCTCAAACACTGTGTTTTGTTGCAGGGATTTTTTTTTTTTTCCAATTAAAATTAAGCATTCAAGGAAGAGTTAAAGATCTTTGGATGTTTAGATAAGGATTGTATCTGATATTAAGAGAAATAAAACACTTTGAGAGAAACACTTGTTTTTAAGTCAGATTTTTAAAACATAGAATGACTGGGCATCTCCCTTTAGTGGACAGGGCAGCTCTCTTGCCAAGCCTAGGAACATGCCTCCTGGCCCCAAGCTGCTGCTGCTCCTGAAGAGGTGAAAATGTACCGAGCTTTAAACGCGGGGAATACAGCTCGTCTAAAAGCCCCAAAGAACAACCACGCTTAATTTAACCCCACAGAATGAGCAGTTAAATAAAATGTACCTCATACTTATTACCTATCTTATGTTTAGTAATAATGTTAAATCATATATCTAAATCAAAAGAGTAGAAGGAAAGCACATCTCTTCTAAGACTTTTTCTGTGTGAATCAAAACAAAACATGAATAAAAGAAACTCAACCCTGGCTCTGTCAGGGACCACAGGAGATGACAGATTCAGGGACCCGATGGGGAAGGTACCCAGAAACTTAGCTCAGGAACAAGCTGGTAGCCGAGAGGGTGAGAGCTCTTGGTAACATGCTGTGTTTTCACAAAGGTCTGCCTGCTGCAACCAACGGAGAGCAGGGACGCGTGTGCCGCCTGGGACGTGCCCGTCTTCCAGACATCCCTGGAGCTGACTGGCATTGACAACAACCAATCCTACTGGACAAGGCCCTCAGTGGATTCCAAATACGCTTCTCACTGCTGCAATTCATTTAGGCTGTGCCTCTCTCTCTCTCTCTCTCTCTCTCTCTCTCTCTCTCTCTCTCTCCAGCTATTGTCAGGAAGAAGGCGGGTGAGCTGCAAAGAGCAAAAGCACCAGGCTCCTGGGGGCCCAGGGGTTGGGCTGCTTTGTTTTTTAAAAGAAAAACAGCAACATCAATAAAATAAATGGTGTGGTTTTGTTGTGGCATGGTTTCTTAAGAAACGTGGACACCAGAAGTTACCATGGACAATCAATCTTCAGCCTAGGGATGTCCTGGGCTAGGAACCAAGCCCTGGCACTATGGGAGAGAAGATAAGTGTGGTAGCAGGAGGATCACTTAAGAGTTCGAGACCAGCCTGAGCTAGCGAGTCAAGGCCAGCCTGAACCATACACTAAATCCTGGTCTAAATTTCTTAAAATACAAAATTTTAAAAAGCCACTTAAACTAAGTTGTCTAGACAACCCAGGCAGTAACATCCCTATGCAGCCTTCTCGATGCTCTGACCTCTAAGATGTATTTTCCTGAGATTACTTGCAAATGAGAGCCGGTCCCTTTCTCTGAATATGGTCAAAGGTGGAGCTAATAGCACAGGAAAGGTTAAAAAAAAAGCTACATCCTAATTGCCAATTAATAAGCAATTAGCATGTTGATCAAAGAAAGGAAGGTGGGGAGGAGCTTGGTGTCAAGATACACAGCTCAGAGCAGACTCATGTGTGGTCCTGGGTAGCAAGGGCGGGGACACCCAAAACCTCATTTCATACCGTTTGCCTTATGAAAAAAAATGTCCTATGTGGAGTTTTGGGTGTTCGCCAAACTCTTAACTGGGTTTCCAAGAATACTGTGCTCCTGGTTATCAGGCCAGGCCTCCAGCACCCCATGCTGTGGAGGTGGCCAGTCACTGGAATTTGACCCCCCACCTATCAGCACTGACAAAGCACGTTATCACATCCCTGGAGAGTCCCAGCATTCCACATACAGCCTGCCCTGGATGACACAGGTTGTTAAAAGAATCAAGGCTCATACTTCACGAAAAAAATTAACTGTAACCTCAATTTTAAAGTAAAGGCAGCCTTGAGAACCAATGTTTTGACCCAAGTATTAAGACTGATATACACAGGAAGTTGAGGGGGTGAGCCTTAAAGCTTTTGCTTAAAATGCACAGGGCCGAGTTTCAGTCCTGAACATGGAAAAAAAAAAAAAAAAAAAATGCATACAGAATTAAACTGCTTCAATTCTGCTCCCTTTCACGTTCCGTTCTGTGCAGGCTTCCCTCCTTCCTTTCCTCCCTCCAATTCTACCTGGTGCATTTCTACTCAAGCACTCAAAAGATGCAGCCTAACATTTTCTAGTGGACAGAGTGCACTGCTCCGGCACCCACGGTACTAGAACTTGCCCACTTCCCACGCTGACAGAGAGCCAATGGGGTTCGGAAACCACTGCTGGGTTTGAAATGGGATCAGAACTGCAGGCTGACATCTCGAGATTATACCTAACCAAGCTTTCCTTCCCTGTTGCCCTAGGAAGCCCCCTCCTAGAATCCTGCTGTTCTTACTCTAGTGAGTGTAGCCCACCTGACGCTCACTCCAGGGAGAAAACCAGTAGCCAGCTTGATCATTTTAACTCTCAGCACCACAGCAAACGAAGAAAGAAAAGGGTCTCGTTTGTCCAATGGCTCCCCTATTAACAAATCACCCGCCAGGCACTGCCATGAATACCTGTAATCCCAGCCCTTGGGAGGCTGAGGCAGTAGGATTGCTGAGTTTGAGACCAGCCTGGCCCACAAAGTGAGCTCAAGGCCAGCCTGAACTGCACAGCCCCGCTCCAAAAACAAAACAAAAAAAATCACCTCTTCCCCAAGTCATCACTCTGAGCTGAGCTCAGGGATTATTTCAAGAAGAGTCCACTGCCTCCAGTTATAGACTCAGAACCACAACTAGCCTCCCAGCTATGCCTAGCTCGTGGCCATTCTTCTTTCTTCTTCCCAGTGGGCCTGCTGGACCCTTCCCGATAGAGCTTTAAGCTCACGCAGTCATCCCATTCCTAACCCACCCAGGCACAAGCACTCAATCCCAGGATTTATTTTTCCACTTTTATCACCCAAAAATTCCACGTTAACAATGTCAGGCTCCAATTTGTAATTAAAAATAGAGCAACCCCTGAATCTGGTGCATAAGAATACTACCAAGGTAAGCACACAAACAAGATCCCAAGTACCTGAAAGTTCAATGCTCCGGAAATTTCTTTCAAATTCCAGAGAAATAAAAATCAATGCTGCCATCTGGAGGCCAGCCAAGAAATTGAATGCTACTGTACTCAAGACCATACCCTGGGTTCATCTGGTTTTCCTGGCTAACATCAGCCACCTACTCCTAACCCTGCTGCACAGAACACAGCAACATCCCCCAGCAACCCCTCCTCCAGAGCCCCAGTTCCAATAGGAGAATGCAGCAACCCCAGCCGGTTCTATGACCCTGAGTGCTTTGTGTGAAAGCCTTCCCCGCCCCATTCCCAGGTCCATTTATTAAGTCTTATGGCCACGTAGGGATGACCCCAGAGGACACGGACACATCTGAGACGTTCTCCACTTGTTCACAGTGTGTACACAGTAATTTTGATATCCGTTGCCTCGAATACTTCCTCAATTATTGCAGACACATGTTCCCATTGCAGGCGATCAAGACCACATCCAATCCTAAAAAAGACAACACAGCTCAGTTGGTTGTGATGAAGCCACGCCATTACCTAGGAAATCGCCCCACCCCTCCTCTTCTGGGACAGCCCCTGCCCAAAGCGTTGCCACAGTAACCTAGTCACACCTGCAGGCCAACTCTGGGTGGAGTCACCCAAGCTCATTCAGGTAGCTCTGACACAAGTGCCATGTCCGATTATCTCACACTCCCCCCAAAACACCTAACCCTGCCACAGCACAGCCAACTCTACCCCGTTCTCTCCACTGAAGCAAGTTGGAGGTGTGTGGACAGGAAAGATCGGATTTTTCAAAACACATTTATGACGATAGAATTTTAAGACGCAAAGAAGCAGGCCAAGCACCAAGATCACAAGGACAGCCAGACAACAGGTTGGGAAAGGCCAACCTCCTTGCAGTCTGCCTGCCTAAAGTCAGAAAGCTAGTTCACTTACATATCTCACCACACAGCTCAGACTCATAGTGATCCTGTTTCAGCCTCCCTAGCACCAGGATTACAGCCATGCCCACCATGCCCAGTGCCCTTGGGTGGCTGGCTCAGCGTACAGTACTGGGGATCAAACCTGGGTCCTTGCACTATCTCTGTGGCCCTCACTGGTGATTTTTGAGTCTGTACATTTGTTTACCTTTACATCTAAATTTTCAATTAAACTTTAAAGTTGTTTATCTTTTGGTAAATAAATAAATAAACCCCACCCATCAATTCAGTCTCCTTCGGCTCCAGGATTTCCTTGCCTGGGCATGGAAAGGTCAGTGACTCCATTCTTCAGACAATGGCACTTCATGGCCTCTAAGCTGCTCTGCAAGTTCTCATAAGTTGGCTTGTGGGAAGCCCTTTTCTTTGTGATCTGAACAGAGAAAGGATTCACACTCTTGTTAGCTCAAATGCCAGGCAATGTAAAACCCACCAAAAAAGAACATAAAGCCATCGGATTCTTCCCTAGCCTGACAATTAAACACATCCATACAGAGCAATTCATCTGAAGGCGGGATGACACGTGTCACACTGCCCCATCCAGAATGTTAGGGGACAGTTCAAAAAGGCCCGCTCCATAGGGCCTAAGAGACCCAAACTCCTTTTCCAAGAAACACATGAGACTGCTAAGTTGCATCTACTCTCAGTAGTTTTTAGGCAAAGTAGACAAGCCTCTTGGTTACTTCTAAGAGGTAAGCTGCATATGTAGAGTAAAGAAGATCCTGTAACACCCAAAAATACCATTACAAGTCTATGCAGGCTTTTTTTTTTTTTTTTTTTTGTAACAGAATAGAGAACCTGGTAGTTTTTAAAGATACTAAAACTCACATCAGTCTTAAGGGACAGAATTCATCAGGGCAAGACATCTACCCCCACAAGGAGGGTACCCAGGCCAGACAGGCACGTGTGCACACACGCTGGGCCAAAGCCTGAACAGAAGGAACATCCCACATTCAGGCCGCAGGTAGGCAAGTAGCAAGACGTTACCTGGCACAGCACTGATAGCCCTGAAAAAGAAAAACTTCTCTGGAGAACCCGTCTCCTGAGACATTGTTTCTATCTCACTGTTAACAAGGTAAGAATTAAAGTAAGAGGAAGCATCCCTAACACTCCCTGCACCCGTGGCCCAAGTTGCCAGGCAATCAGGAGCTTTTTGCTGCCCTCAGGTGTCCAGAAAGGAGTATGACAACCAACGCGCATGCAGCACAGCCCCTCCTCCGCACACCCCTCTCTGCAGGCTGTGTGCATGGCCCGGCTCCATCTTACCAGGTAATATATGTATCTCCCATCTCTCTTCAGGACAGCCACTTCTCCAGGCTTCTTCTCTATGAAAAAGTTATTTAGTGGTAGAAAGGAAAAAGAAAACCAAAACACTGCATCTTTATGCTTCGAATGCTTTTAATCTTCATGGATCTGAGTTTATACCCGAACCAGAAATAATTTTCAGCTGTGAATAAGTTTCTGTGACCTTTCAGCTTATCGCTAGCCCAAACACTGCACCCCTTGCCTTATATATAGCACATTTGTAATCATGCTTCCGTACATCCCGTCCTCATTCTGCCTCTGCCTCCAAATATATTCACTCGTCCACTTAAAAAAATACACATCGATCACCTTGCAATTCGTTTAGAACGAACCACTTTTAAAACTGTCAAACTAGAGAAGAAATTTTGGGTACCAACAATGATTACAAAAATTATTTTAAAAAATAAAACTGCCAAACTTGTTCATTCAAAAATGATCCCCTTAAAAAAAAAATTTTTTTTAATTTTTTTTAAAAAAAGATCCCCTTTCACATAGGGTTGTGTTAGACACTATGAAAAACATCACAAATAACCACAATGGAGAGGAGAAACTTACTACTCTTTTTTTGTTGTCGTTGTTGCCTAAGGCTAGAAGCAGAATGGTAGATACTGATTCAGGAAACCTAAAAAATTTGGTCTGAGAAACCTTCAGCAACTCCCCGTGCAGTTCTAATGCGTAGCTCCAATTTAAAGTGACAGGGGCCTAAAACGCCTGCTTAGGCAACCTTGGGCAAGCAGAGACACCACGTGCAGGGCCAGCCCCGCCCCCAAGGTGGGCGGAGCTGGCCACAAAGCATAATAAAAATAAAATTTAAAAATAATAAATTGACAGTACTGACAGGAAACGATGAAGAGACTTGTATGGAAAAAGTTTCTAAACTGCTTGAAGCCGGGTGTGGTGGCTCACGCCTGTAATCCCAGCACTCGGGAGGCTGAGGCAGGAGGATTGGTGCGAGTTTGAGACCAGCCTGGGCTACAAAAGTGAGCTCAAGGCCAGCCTCAACTGCATAGCGAGACCCTGTCTCAAAAAGACAAAAAAAATAAAAAATAAAAAAATAAACTTCTGCTTGAAAAATAAGTGTCCAGTAAGTAAAATGTCTTGAATGTCAAGCAAAAACCAGAGGGTTTTGCTGCACACATCAATTACTAGAAGTTTTACAGAAGTGGAATAATACTATCAAAAAAAATTTATGAACAAAAAGGATGAGATGAGAAATTTGTACAAGATTTAAGATAAAAGTGTGAAAGAGGGAACTGCTCTTGAGCAAAAACAATCTGAAAACTTAAAAGCACCCTGATTAGGGATCCTCTCTTTGTAATAATAACTAAATATATTAACTATTACTCTAACAAAGTACAACAAATGCTCAAAAGGTATTCCACCCAGGGCAAAACAGGTTAGCTGCTTCCAAAACTCACGTTGATTTAACAGCTCCTGCACCCCTCCAAATTTCTTCTTGAAGAGGACAGCTATCCCAGCACCCATGCGACAATCCTCACTGATACAGTGGGCTAGAGAGTCTGTCTTGGGGCATGCAAAAAGGTCACCTTTCACATATGTGATCTAAAATGTGCAGAGGGAGAAAGATGCTTTATTAGGTAGAGAAGTCAAGCTATTCCTTTTCTATCTTTATCCCGTCCCCACCTCTATTTCTTTTCCACTCCTCCCAAAGTTGGAATTGAAGTCTAATCCTCAGAATTGAAAGAGCTAATCGCAGTGAATTAAAGTCTGTGTAAAGCGGTCGTGATGGTCGGTCCCTGCCTGGAATTGTATTAGCCTTTTAAGTATATCAGCTAGGGAGAAATAAAAAAACACAATCCAATTATTGGTTTCATTTAAAAAAGTGTTTATGCTTTTGACCTCCATTATTCTGAATTTCGGTTCACCGATAAGTTAATAGTTGCTACGCACTCTGCTTCCTTCTGGATCTTCATTAAGGCTGCTGGCCATGACACTGAGCCGCTATTTTCACAATCTGTTTTCTGCTAGAAGAAGGGAACAGTACAAACTCTCAGACAGCCCGAATAGATTACGTTTCGACTGCCCTGACCACCCTTTCTATTCTTCCCCCAACGCTCATCGCTGGGTGACTTCACACCGCGTCTAGGACGCGACCCCAAACTGTTCTGGACCAAAGCATGAAAGGGGACCCGCTCTCCTTCCGCGCCTTCCAGGAGCGGAAGCCAAGGCGGCCCCGGCCCTCCCTCCTCGACTAAAGACCGTGTCCCCTCTTCTGCAGGAGGCAGAAAGTACGTTCCCGGCGGATCTGGCACAGAACACGGCGGGGCTTGGCTACCATCGCGTTCAAACACAAAAAGAGCGTGCGGGGCGGTGGCGCACAGAAGCTCCCAGACTCTCCCACCCTGGCTGCGAGGGCGGGGACCCGGACCAGGCCCCGAGGAGGGCGACACCCGGGTTACGCATCACCTGCAAGAGTCGGCCGCTGGGAGGTCCCCGCCCCGCGAGAAGGGGCTCGGTCCACACCCAAGATGGCCGCCACCGCCCCGTAGCGGAGGAAACGAGCCGCTCTAGCTAAGGAGCCGAGCCGGCTCTCTGTGGCCCTCGCGGCACTTCCGGCGGGAAGCTGCGTGATCTCCCGCTGCCGCCCGGGCATGCGTCCTGAGGACGGCCGCGAGTTGGGACGGTCTGCGCTTGCGCACTAGCTCCAGGGGCGAGTTTCTCCCCCACACTCCCCAACCCCCTTCGCTTAGAAAGGGGTGGGCAGTGGGCAAAAGGGCGAATTAGCGCCTGCGCAGTACTACGATCGGAGAAGGTTGAGGCGAAGGCTCTGGCTCGGCTGGAAGACGCCTGCGTAATCCTCCGCCGGAGGTGGTGTCTAATCCAGGAAGAAGGCGGAGCTTGCGAGAGGCGCGCGGCTCCCCGGAGAGGGGCGGAGCGAACCCCTCTGGGTCATGGGGTGTGGCCTCCGGGCGCCTGCGCGGAGGCGGTTGGAGGGAGGCCGGATTCGCCTTTGTTCGGGTTCGCCATTTTGCGAGGCAGCGGCAGTGGCGGCGGCAGCGGCGGCTCGGGCCTCTGATTGGGTTTCGGAGTCCGGTACTGGAGCCAATCAGCGCGGGCAGCGAACCGGGGGAGCGAGGCACGGTGAGTATGAGGAGCCAATATCCAGCGGCCCAGAGCCGGCCCCAGCGCCCCGATTGGCGGGCCTCGCTGACCACTCAGGAGAGGCCCAGGCGCCCGTCGGGCCTGGGGAGCCGAGCGGGGTTTCGCGGAGCTCTGTAGCAGGCTGCTAGCTCGGGGCCTCGGGGTGGTTGTGCTTCCGGCTCAGGCCCGCCATCGCAGGCTGGCGCCCGGGGACGGCTGCTTGGGGTCCGGGCCGAGGCGAGGCGCTGCCGTCGGCCGGTGGCGGCCCCGACCCTAGACCCAGCTCTCTATGCTCGGGGCTGCGGGACTCGCGGGCCCCTAGCGCCCTCCATGCACGCACGCGCTCGAGTGTCGCAGCCTCGCCCTCGGGCTGGGAAGGGGGGCCGTGCCCGGCCTGCGCAACGGGGCTCCCCCCCCACCCACCGTCCCAGTCGGGACCGCCCCGCCTGTCCGGTGACCCCAGCCGTCATTTCCTCCTCCCGCACCCGAGCCGGCCGAGCTCTCTTCCTGCCCGGCCTGCTACTCTGCGTCTCAGCCGCAGTGCCTGCCCCCTGCCGCGAACGTGCCGATTCGTTTTCCTTTCACTCTTGTCACTTTTCAAAGTGTCAGGCTGGACCCGTTAGCTCATCCCACACATCTCCTGGTCTCTCCCGCCCCCGCTCCGTCCGCCCCCCTCCTCCGTTCTCCTCTCCTGTTAACCTTGGTTTTAAGCATCTGTAGAAACCGGAGTATACTTTGGATTTTGTTGGGGTGGGAGGAAGTCGTCCTTCATGTCGTTGCGGAACAATTTGCTGTACCTGGCAGCCTTTTTGTGCGGAGGAGAGAGTGGGCTGAGAGCCGCCCCTGCACGTGGAGGACTGATCAAAGTCAAACCGTACTCGTTATTGGTGCTGAGTCGGGGTCCAGTACGCCCCTGTGAATTCGGTGGCTACAAATGGCAGACAGTCGGGGTTATTTCCTCTGCCATGCTTGTGGAGCCCTTGAACCATGAGACCTTTTTTCAGCTAGAAGAGGGAGGTTTCAAGAGCTTAAGAGCTCCAGGTAGGCCGTGTGTATTGAAGATAAGCTCAGGAGATTGGGAAGTGGGCGGAGGCGTTGAGTTTAGGCGGGAAAGTCTAGTTAGTAAATGTAAGTCTTCCAAGGGATTTTTTTTTTTTTTTTGAGCAGTTATTTTTATCTGGAGATGCAGCTAGAAATCTAGAAATAAATAGTGCAGAAAGACCATCTTGGGACCCCACTGCCCTCTTCACCCTGATTACCCCCAACCTAGCTTTCTGTAATCGCAGCCAAGTGCCTGATACCAAGCCCCTCCCCAAAGGCAATGTTTTGTTCTTGTGATCTGCTTTATAATCACAAGATTTTACACCTCAATCCACCGTGCCCAATCAAGATCCTTGCAAAATTTCTGCTTATGTAAAATTTTGCTCAGCTTGCTCCTGGGCCAGCTCAAATGAAATAAAGGTATAAGATTCCTACTTCCCCAAAGTTCAAAACTCAGAATTTGGAGCCCATCACTCTTCTGGACCACCCAGCTTAATAAAGCATGGTTCGCTGCATCTTACTAGAGTGCCACTTCCTGGGCTACCAGCAAATCTAAACTTTTGACATTTTTCTCCCTGGTGACCCAGCGAGCCATGGGCTTGGAGTTGTTAAGTGGCCACAGAGAGCCATCTCAGGGAATGACACACACCTGCCTTCATTCAGAGGGACCGCTGAGAGTTGTACCCTTCAGACCTCCTTCAGAGGGACCGCTGAGAGTTGTACCCTCTTTAGCAGACTGGATTGGAGAAGTGGACCAGCCTTCTGACAGGACTTCAGGGTGAGGTAGGGCCTCAGGGCCTATGCCAGCAGACAGAAAGAGAGTTTGTTCACCTCCCACAGTCTCAGGCCAGAGACCTCAACCAGGGATTTGGGGACGGAGGGAATGCTTAAACTGAATGAATGTGTGAATGACCATGAACTAGTTCCTGGCTTTTCCAGACTACTCCATGTGTATGGAGCCTGACTGGGACTCCAACCATGTTTCCATGGTGACATTAAGCTCGAGGGTCACTCACCCCTTGTGATAGAAGGATGATCAGACCAGGATTTACAAAGGAGCACTGGAGCACCTTAACCACAATGTGCCTAAATTCCTGCGAGAGTCACAGCCAGATAGGCACTTGTTTTGAAGAACAGGTTTCGTGGGCAATATGGCATGACATGCTTCAGGGTCATGTGAGTGACAACATTTCTCCTGTATGCCACCCCTCCACAAACTGACCATCTGCCAGGACACCCAACTGGACACTTCCCAACTACTTAACAGCAACACTTGCAGTGGCCACCAGGCCCCATATATTACAGTGTGATCTCCTTGTTCTGCTTTATAACTACAAGAGTTTACAATGGAGCCCAGCATGCCCAGTAACTTCCGTTTTTGTAAAATTTCACGCAGCTTGCCCCTGGCCCAACCCCACTAAAACAGTAATAAAACCCCCACAACCCAAAGTTCAGGGCTCAGAATTCGGAGTGTTTTACTCCTCTGGGCCAGTCAACTTAACGAGATGTGGGTCTCCACTTTGGGGTGCCACCTGCATTTCCTGCTCTACCAATAGACCTAAAATTGCTAACATGCGTGCAGATGTAGATACATAGATGTATTTTCTCTTAAGAAAGATTGAAAACTGATTACTGACTTCTAGAAATAGCTGCACTAATCGTAGTTAACTTCTTTGAGAGGAAATATAGTGGTGACTCACTTGTCATGGAGGATCCAGACACCCCACAATAAGTGAAAATCAGTGAAGTAGCAATGCTATATTTATTTCAGTATTTACATATATTTTAAGGCTTTATAAATCCTTCCCACACTCTTAATAAACTTTCCCATACTTTTAATGTTCTTAACCATTTTCTTTTTCTTTTTCTTTTTGTGGAACCAGGAATCGAACTCAGGACTTTGCACTTGCCAGGCAGGCATTTGGGCCCCTGACCTATCTCCCTGGCCCCAGTGTTCTCAATCATTTCTTAAACTCATAAATCTACATAATTTTAACATATATTGAACAGTGTTGTAAAATCATGCAATACAGTAAAAAATCTGTGTTAAATAAACTTAGATTAATAAGTACTTGCCTGGCAAGCACAGGGTCCTGAGTTCAATCCCGGATATCTTTTTTTTTTTTTTTTAATGTATTTGGTTCAGAGTTTCACTATGCAGCTCAGATTTGTAGTGATCCTCCTGTCTCAGCCTCCCTGGCACTGGCATTACAGGTGTGTTCCACCACTCCTGATCTCTCTGGTGGCTCAGTGCTCCCCAGGGCAAGACCAGTGGGACATGTGGTACCAGGGATTGAATCTTGGTCCCTGCGCTTGCCTAAGCAGGTGCTTTGTCCACTGAGCTATCTGGCCAGCTCTAGATGAATAGTTTTTGAAAACCTGTGAAACAGATAAAGTTGTACTACAAAATAGCAAAGGACTTACTGTAAGCTTTTTTTCAAGGTCCTGTTTGCCGAGGTCATGCAAACAGTGCATTTGAGAAAAATGTCTACTCTTGCCACTACTAAAGCACTTTGCGGGGGCCCAGCAGGATGGCTCAGTGGTCTAAAGCTCCTGCTTAGGAAAGCTTGGGCGGCTGCAGGGACCATGGTTCGATCCCTGGCACCACATGCTGCGCCAGCCCTGCCCTCGAGGCAGGCTGAGCCAGCCATAAAAAATAAATATACAAACAAACAAAAGTTCTGAAACAAGAAAAAAATAAAATTAAATTAAAAATTCTTTTAAATAAATAAATAAATAAGGCACTTTGCACTTTAACAAGACTTTCTCTTTGAATTGTTTTCAAAGTCCACTTAATCCTCACATTATTCATAGTAGTAAATAAGATATTGTGGCTAAGTTTTGTTTTCTAAAGAGGATCTCTATCTTTATGGGACCTCAGAGGAAAGGGATGAATGAACTGCAGTGCGTCTAAGGAGAGTCACCCAGAGAAAAACATTCTCTCAGGCTTTCACAGAAAGCAAAATAGCCAAGCAATGGCCGTGACTCGTCCCGAAGGCTGACACTAACAACAGTTCTACAAAGTACATTCTATGGTCTCAAACTTAATCCTGAGGGGATTTGACCCTGGAAGATACAAAAAAAAATGAATGTTTTGTTATACAGGTCTTGCTTCGACTTGCCCTTGACCACCCAGCAAGGGAAAAAAAAAAAAAATCCTTAATTA
>PVJA010027286.1:0-28608 GCA_004027025.1 Myocastor coypus
AGTTCAGGCTGGCCTTAAGCTCACTTTTGTAGCCCAGGCTGGTCTTGAACTCACACTGATCCTCCTGCCTCAGCCTCCCAAGTGCTGGGATTACAGGCGTGAGCCACCACGCCCGGCTCGATTTTTTTTATATCTTCTTGATTCAGCTTTGATAATTTATATCAAGGAATCTGACCATTTCTTCTATCTTATTGGAATACAGGTTTTCAAAGTAGGTACAGATGATCTTCTGGGTTTCAGTAGGGACCATTATGATTTCACCCTTTTCATTCCTAATTGCAAGGGTTTGAGTCTTTCCTTTTTTATTGATAAGATCAGATAAGAATTTGTTGATTTTAATCTTTCACAGAACCAACTCGTGTGTGTGTGTGTGTGTGTGTGTGTGTGTGTGTGTGTGTGTGTGTGTGTGTGTCTTTTTGATATAGGGTCTCACTATGCAGTTCAGGCTGGCCTTGAGCTCACTTTTGTAGCCCAGGCTGGCCTCAAACTTACACTGATCCTCCTGCCTCAGCCTCCCAACTGCTGGGATTACAGGCATGCACCACCACACCTAGCTTCAAAGAACCAACTCTTTGTTCATTGTGTGTGTGTGTGTGTGTGTGTGTGTGTTTCTGTGTTTATTTTTAGCCACCATTACATTAATTTCTGCTCTGGTCTTTATAGTTGTCTTTCATATGAACCTGCTCTTCTTTTTTCTAGGAAGTTTGAGATTCAATATTAAGTTGTTTATTTGAGCTTCTTCTGTTTTCCTGTTCACTGCTATAAATTTCTCTCTTATGACTGCTTTAAATCTGTCCCATAAGCTCTGGTATGTTGTATTGTCATTTAATTGAAAAAACTGTCTAATTTCTTCTTTAATTTAATCTATGGGCCATTGGGTTGTTCTGTGTGAGTTTATGGACTTCTTGTGCTTTCTTTTGTCATTGATTCCAATTTCATTGTACTGTAGTCTGATAATATGCATAGGATGATATAATTTCAGTTCCTTTGCACTTAATTAAGCATGTTGTGTCAGCTAGTATGTGGTCTGTTTTGGAGAATGTCCTGTATGTAGCTGAGAAGAACGTATATTCTGATGTTATGGGATGGAATATTCTGTAGACATCTACTGAGTCTTGTTCAAAAGTTTGGTTTGTTTCTAATATTTCATTGATGATTTTTTTTCTCTAGTTTATATTTTTTGTGACAGCGGTATATTTGAGATCCCCCAATACGTGATATTAATGCATATTTGGTTTTTCATGCTCATTAATATTTGTTTTGTGTAGTTTGGTACACTGATCTTCGTTGCATATATATTTATGATTGTTATCTCTTCCTCTTGGATTGTTTCCTTTACAAGGATGTACTGACCTTCTTTGTCTCTCTCAGTCAGTCTTGGCTTGAAATTTACTTTGTCTGAAAGTAGACTAGCTACCCTTGCTTTTTTCTGGGTTCTTGTTGCATGGAGTATTGTTTTTTATCCATTGGCTTTCAGCCTGTGGATTTCTTTTTGAATTAAATGTGTTTCTGGTATGCAGCATATTATTGCATCTGGCTTTTTTGGGGGGGGGCCTGGAATTAAATACCAATGAGTTATATCACTTTGTTTTTTTTTTTTTTTTTTTTTGCGGGACCAGGGTTCAAACTCACGACCTTGCACTCGCCAGGCAGGCGCTTGTGCCACGGAGCCATCTCCCCAGCCCCATCACTTTGTTTCTTGATCCATTTTGCTAGTCTTTGTCTTTTGGTTGAACTGAGGCTGTCAGTAACATAGGTGGTTATAACTGCCATGCACTGACTTACCCTTGTCCTGTTATTTTCCTGTTGTTGGCCACCCTTTGTCCTTCTGTGTTCTCTCTGTTCATTTGCCTTGTTTGATGGCTTCGTTCTGTTGGGGCCTTGGGGTTGTAGGCCTTGTTGTCTCTTTCTAGAATGTCCTTTATTTTATTTTTTTTTTTTAATTTTTTATTTTATTTACTTATTTTTTTTTTTTTTTTCTTGTTTCAGAACCTTTATCTTGTTTATTCACTCATTTTTATGGCCAGCTCAGCCTGCCCCGAGGGCAGGGCTGGCGCAGCATGTGGTGCCGGGGATTGAACCGCGGTCCGTGAAGCCACCCAAGCTTTCCCAAGCAGGCACTTTAGACTACTGAGCCATCCCGCCAGGCCCTAGAATGTCCTTTAAGAACATACTGGAGTGTTGGTTTGCTCCTCATAAGTTTCCTCACATGTTCTTTGTTATGGAAGTATCTTACTTCTCTGTTTGCTTTAGCTTGTTTTCTTTTAAAACTAGAAATACTTCACTCCAAGCATTCGTTGACTTGAGAGTTTGTGCTGAGAAGTAAGCTGTTATCCCCCCCCCCTCTTCTTTTTCTTTTCTTTTTGATACCCAGGATCAGACTCAAGAGAACCTTGCACTTGACAGCCAGGCACTTAAGCCACTTACTTATAATGGGCTTTCCTTTATAGTAGTTTGTTTCTTTTCTCTAGCAAAGAAAAGGATCTATTCTTGTATTGAACATCTGGAATCTTGGTTATGATATGCCTGGCTATAGATATTTTTTGTTTGGGGCTAAATGGAGTTTCATATGCCTCACTTAATGTATGACACTTTTTTTTTTCTCTACCAGGGAAGTTTTCTGCCATAATATTTATGAAGTTTTAAAAAAATTATTATTGTTTGTACTATCTTCTGCTTTTTCACTGAATATAGTCAATCTTAAGTTATTCTTCTTTGGTTCATCCAGCATTTGCTGTATTGATTTCTGATGATCCCTTGCTTTTTTAAAGAAATCTTTGGGCCCGCAAGATAGCTCAGCAGTCTATAGCACCTGCTTAGGCAACTGCAAAGACCGCAGTTCAATCCTTGTCACCACATGCTGCACCAACCCCACCCCCAGGGCAGGCTGAGCCGGCTAGAACATAGATAAATAAACAGAGTTTAAAGAAAAAGAAAGAAATGTTTCTTTTCATGATTTCTAACTGCAAGCCTATGTTGTCTGTCTGAGATCTTGTTCTCATTGGCTTAATCTGCTGAGCAAACTTTGAGTGGAACTTTTACTCTCCTGGATGTCTGCTTCAGTCTGCCTTATGCATCCCATAAATGCTCTATGCTGAGCATTTGTGGCTTTCATGGTTTTCTCAGGCTTCTCTACCTTTTATTATCTATAAGGTCACTAAGCATGGCTTTCATTGTCAGCACCATCTCTACAGTTACCTGAGAAATTATGTCGGATTTGATTTTTTTTGTCAAGAGCCCCATTCAAGGGCCAGCCAATTAACTCAGTGGATTAAAGCTCCTGCAAGCAGGCACAGGGGCCAAGGTTCAATCCCTGGACCTGCTGTGCCAGCCCTGCCACCGTGTTGTGCAAAGATGGTAATTGAGACTGAGCATGTGGCATGTGCCTGTAATCCCAGCTGTTGGCAGGCCATAAACAGGCGGATCACCACAAGACCAACATAGTAGTGAGACCCTGAACACCTGTAGACCCTTCCCTAAAATATAAGACTCCCATTCAGTGGCTTTGTTGTTGCCACTTCAGAGAGGCCTGATGGGTGGCTTTCGGATTGCCCCACCTTATTGCCCCCTGGGTTTCCCTTTGGTGAACTGGATGTCTGCATTTTTATTTGCATCTTATGTAATTGTCTTCTCATTTTCTTTTCTTTTTTGGCTTTTTGAGACAGGGTCTCACTATGCAGTTCAGGCTGGCCTTGAACTCACTTTTGTAGCCCAGGCTGGTCTCGAACTCACACAGATCCTCCTGCCTCAGCCTCCCGAGTGCTGGGATTACAGGCGTGCGCCACTACGCCCGGCTGTCTTTTTTTTTTTTCTCTCATTTTCTTTCTTTCTTTCTTTTTCTTTTTTTTCCTTATTAAACTTAATTCTTGGGGTGATGCTTAGTCAGTTGACCCTTAGTCAGTTTCTGTGACCCTTAGTCAGTTGTAATCTTGGAATACCAGAATGAACAGCTGTTTAGAAGAGTGATGTCACTTCTGACTAACATGGTGCCATGTGCAGTGACAGTACAGTCAACTAGCGTAGAAAATGACAAACTGTGAGCTAACCATTAATTTGCCACCTTTAACTATATGAACTGGATTTGTGGTCAGATGACAATCTAAAACAAACTAGAAAATTACATGCAGTATACAAGTTCTTAATATGGCAGTTGCCCTCAGGAGTTAAAATTAAACTGGATTGAGGAGAAAATAGAGAAGTGGAAGAAGAGGGAAAGATTAGAAGTTAAGCTGGAAGACAAGAGGGAATCACTAACTTTGTGAAGCTGGGGCAGAAGCTCATATTTTAACTATAGTTAACTATGGTTACAGACGTGTGAAAATTCCTTTTTGCTTATCCTAATGGTGTTCTTATATCTTATGTCAAATCTTATTTGGTGTTTTGATAAGGAAACAGGTACATTACTATATTATATTTTAAAATGTTTTATAATTGCATTTTATATGATTGGTTTTCTTCGTAATCCTGCTGTGTATTTTAGTTCATGCATATTAAGAATGTTCTCAGAAGGGTCCAGCAACCTCCCTAGCGTGCGAAATAGAGTCAGTCACACATGGTGGGTGACAAGCAAAAAGAAAAATATGAAAACAGGTTGAGAACTCTTGTAAAGATGAATTAAAGAAAAAGGAGAGCCAGGTAGATATCTCAGTAGAATAAGCACTTGTCTGGCAAACACAGGCTCCTGAGTTCAATCCCCAGTACCACAAGAGAGAGGGAGGGAGAGGGAGAGAGAGAAGGGCCCATGAGATAGCTCAGCAGAGTAAGGTGTCTGCTTAGGCAAGTGCAGGGACTGTGGTTTTGATCCCTGGTGGCACATGCTGGACCAGCCCCACCCCAGGGAGAGCTGAGCTGGCCGGGGGGGGGGGGCATTATGAAGTACTTACTTTCTTTTTTTTTTTTCTTTTTTTTGGTGGGACCAGGGTTCAAACTCACGACCTTGCACTTGCCAGGCAGGCACTTGTGCCACGGAGCTATCTCCCTGGCTCCCGAAGTACTTACTTTCCACTTAGGTTCCTCTCTAGGGATCAGTAACTTTTTTTTCAAGTCAACTCTGACAGTAAACTTCTTTTGAGACAATCCTTTACCCAGTTGTGACTCCTCTGGGCAGGGAAAAACATTTTAGTGATATCAGCATGTAGTTTATTTAAGAGGTATGAGTAGGGTTATAGTGGGTATAGATGTGGGATAGACTTTTATTTATACTGATTTCTAATTTTCATATGCTTCTTTTTAAGGAAAATATATGTATTTGTATAATAAAAATGAATTTTTATTATGGTTGAGAATTATACTTTGTGATTAATCTGATTACTTAATCTGGGAGGCTCAGGAAAGGTTGTATGTAGGTGGCAAACCTGGAGCTGAGGAAGCAATATTTGGAAGTGAAGGTCAAGAAGGAGCGGGTCACATTGGGCTTGAAGACAGCAGGGCGCAGACCTGAGAGAGGCACTGCTGAAAGATGTCACTAGATAGGATAGTGCACAGCCAGGTTTGAGCATGGAGGTAGGGGCAGCTGGGGATAGGAAGGCTTACTTACCGATCGCTGCAGTTATTTGGGTGAGGCATGGTTAAGGGTTTGAACTAAGATGCTAGCATGAGGGTGGAGAGAAGAGAAATTTCTTTTTGATAGTTATGGACAACTAAGAATAGGTAGCTGATCAGATGGCAGTAGAGGAGGGAGAGTTGGGGATGCCTGAGATTTTTGTCATTGTGACTGGGTACCTACTACTGTTGAACAGCATATGGAACTCCAACAAAGGCCCTGTGAGGTGAAGTTGGAAGGAGAAAGAAATAGAGTGAAGAGAAACAGTGTAATTTTAGAAACATTTGTATTTAAGCATCCTGTGAAACAAATACATGCATATAGACTGTGAGAGGTAGGTAAGTATGTTTTCTGGATTGGTTTTGGCTAGTAGAACTTTTCTGCAGTGATAGAAATGTTTGATCATTGTGTCTGTTACAGTAACTACTAAAATGTGACTGAGTGTTGGTAACAAGACAGGTTTGGTAAATGCTGAGAACTTAATAGCATATTGGTGGATTAGATTCTCTTAGAAGGGTAGGTAGTGTTCGATTGTAGCAGGCTGGTTGAATTAAATGAGAGTTCAAGAGCCCATTGGTGCTCATAATTAGTGTAGGCAGTGACAGAATAGAAGGCGAGTTGGTATGTGTTCAAGTTCAGGAAGTCAACAGGCACTACGGTAGAGTAGTTATACAGTATTTTTTTTTTTTTTTTTTAAATGTGATTGTTATGGTTTGTGCATAGGTGTCCCCCAAAAGCCTCATGCTCCTGGAAATTGGAATTGATTATTGTGGAAATGGGTGCTGTACCTGTCCTGGGGCAGGTGATTTGCATTTCAGTGTAAGGAAGGAAGAGTAGTTAGCCGCTGGAGCTGCTGCTGCCTCTCCCTTTGCTCTTGCTCTTATTAGGTGCTGCCATGCAAAGTGGCCCTCTGCCATGTGCCACTCGGCCTTGGAGTCAGCTGAATATGTACTGAAACCTCCAGTAACTGTGAGCTAAATAAACCTTTTCTTCCCTCATTTTGAGTGTTGGTTATTTGTCCCAGCAATGAGAAGAGTAAGGCAGTGGTAGATTAATTCATTTTGTAGTTACTAATTCAGGGTTTCCGTTCCATGTGTTCCACATGCTGAATCACAGTGAAGAATAAAACCAAGTCCCTGCGTTCATGAAACTTAAAGGACATGTACACTTATGTTCCTTCCTCCTTTTTTTTAAGTGATTTTACTGAATTATGATGCATATACCATACATTCACTCCTTGAAAGTATACAGTTCAGTTGTTTTTACCATATTCAGAGAATTCTGCTGCCTTTGCCATAATTAAGTTTAGGACATGTTCTCCTTTCTTCCCAAGAAACCTCATGCCTTGAGCAGTAACTCTCCATTTCTCCTAACCAGTCCTCTTATTCCATCATAGGCAACCATTAATCTGCTTTCTGTTTGTATAAGGGTTTTGCTTTCCCTATGGAGTCTGCGTACATGAAATCGTCACAGTTTGTAACTTGCTGTGTCTGGCTTTTTTCACTCAGTATGTCTTCAAGGTCCTTCCATCTTTCAGTACGTAACAGAACTTCATTCCTTTTTATAGGTGGAATAATGCTATATTCCTTTACATGGATACTGCATTTTTTTCTTTGGCAGTTTATGGACATTTGGATTTTGTTTTTGGTTGTTACTAATTGTTGTTGTTGTTGTTGTTTTTTTTTTCCTTCAGTACCAGGGATTGAACTCAGGACCTTGTGCTTGCTAGGCAAACACTTATTCCACTGAGCTAACTTCCTGGTCTGGTTGTAACTAATTGTGTGGCTATGCCTACACGTACAACTTTGTGTGAACATACGGTTTTGCTTCTCTTGGGTAGATCCCCTGCAGAATTGCTGGTGATGCAGAACTGTTTAATGCCGTAGAGACCTGTCAGACTTTCCCCACACAGCTGAACCATTTGACATTATGGGTAACAGTAAGGGTTATAGTTTCTCTGCATCCTTGCTGTAGCTTGCTGTGATCTTTGATTATTGCCATTCTGGTTGACATGAAGTGATACTTCATTGAAGTTTTGATTTCCATTTTCCTAATGATTTCATGATGTTGAGCATTTTTTTTCATGTGCTTCTTGACCTTTTCTGTATTTTATTTGGAGGAATAATATAGATTCTTTGTTTCATAATTGGGTTACCTCTTTTTTGTTTAGTTATGGTTCCTTTCTTAGATATAGTCCTTTATCAGTGCAGAACTCACAAGTATTATCTTACATTCTGTGCATTGTCTTTACTTTCTTGGTGGTTTCCTTTGAAACACAGGTTTTAACTTTTCATGCTGGCTAATTTGTGTTTTCTTTGGTTGCTTGTATATTAGTTGTCATATTTAAGAAACTTGTATAATTTAAGGTCATAAAAATGTGCTCATACTAATTTTGAGGCACTTTTTTCTGTGTAGTGTAAGGAAAAGTTCAAATTTAATTCATTGATGTACAGGTATCTAGTTCTAGCATTATTTGTTAGGAATATCTACTCAGTAAATTGTCTTACTATTCTTATCTAAAAATCAATTCATGAAAATATAGGGTTTTTTCTTTTTTTTCCTGTGAGAGTGGGTCTCATTGTACAGTTCAGGCTGTCCTTGAACTCACTATGTAGCTGAGACTGACCTGGAACTCCATGGCAATCCTGCCTCAGCCTCCCTAGCTCTGGGATGGTAGGCATGCACCACCACCCCTATTTTTAGAATTTTAAATCTGTTCAATTTATTTGCATGTCACTCCTTATACTAGCATCACATTATCTTGAGTATTGTAGTTTTAGAATGATTTGAAATTTGGAATTAACTCCTCTAGCTTTGTTTTTCTTTCCCTTGATTGTTTTGGCTGTTGGGGTACCATCTACTTCTATCTAAACTATACTATAAGCTTTTCAATTTCTGTGTAAGGCAAGACACATTGGATTCTCATACAAACTGCATTGAATTTTATTTTGGTTTGATTAGTTGTGTGATCTTAATTAAGTTTTCCAATTCCTGCATAGGATGTCTTTTCACTTGTTTAGATCATATTTTCAGCTTTCTACAATGTTTTATAGTAGCTGTATAGTTTCTATACGCTTTTTACCTTCACATTTAATGGTTACCTTTACATCATGGCAGAAATTCATGAGTGATAATAGGATTTTTTTTTTTTCTGTAGTATACAGTCTGCTCATTTCCTATCATGTTAATATAACTCTTGATCTTAGTACTCATTCCTTTCTACTTTTCCATCAGTATGCATTTGTTTTTCATATATATCACTCTCCATCTTTCCAAGGTATTATCTTAATTTCTGTATCTCTGATATCTATAGAAACACATACTTTTCTGCAAGTTTCTTAGTATATGTGGTAATTCCTCTTGAAGACTTTCCTTAGCCTATAGTCAAGAAAGCACTTGTAGGGCCCGGCAAGATGGCTCAGTGGTCTAAAACGCCTGCTAGGAAAGCTTAGGCGGCTGGAGGGACTGCGGTTCGATCCCTGGCACCACATGCTGCACCAGCCCTGCCCTCAGGGCAGGCTGAGCCGGCCATAAAAAATAAATAAATAAACAAACAAAAGTTTTGAAACAAGAAAAAAAAAATAAAATAAAATAAAATAAAAAATTCTAAAAAAAAAAAAAAAGAAAGCACTTGTATAAGCTTATCTGTTGTAAGTTTCAGCATGCCAGTTTTAGGAAAAATTTGTAAAGAATTTTTAGAAGCAAATTCAGACTTGGCTATCCAGCTTCCTAGCCCTTCCCTCTGTATTTGCTTGATCTTTCCCTGGAATACTCCCTAAAGCAGTGATTCTCAACCTTTCCAATATTGTGACCCTGCAATACAGTTCCTCATGTTGTGGTGACCCCCTAACCAAAAATTAATTTTGGTGACTACTTCAAAACTGTAATTTTGCTACAGTTATGATTCGGAATATAAATACCTGATATACATTATGTATTTTCCATGGCTTTAGGTGACCCCTGTGTTTTGGTCATTCGACCCCCGCCAGGATCGAGACCCATAGGTTGAGAACTGCTGCCCTAAAGGAAAGAAACATACCTCAAGTCTTAACTTTACTTTATCCTGTTAGTCTAAGTGTTTATTTGACTGGATAATTTCTTCCTTCAGTAAACATCCTTATTCCAAATAACTGCATTCTCAGTATGGATTTTTGTATCTAAGCAAGATAATCATTGACATTAGTAATCACAATGTCATCTAATTGTTACAAAGCAATCACAATTTATTCATGTTTTCTTTATACCTTTGCTTTCCATCAGACCCTTCTTAAAATTCTATTTTCTTTGACAATCCATGTCAGAACTGTGTTAATATCTCAGGTCAGTTCCTCCATTCATTGAAAAATAGGTTTTCTTCTACAAGATTTTGTGAACTTCAAACCATTTTAAATCTTTAAAATTGTGGGGTCCCTTTTACTTTTCTTCTGTTCGACTTTACCTGCTTTGTTGAGCTCCCCAAGAGATGCAGCCCAGGACACTCCAGTGAAGCACATGCTCTAAATTCCGAAATCTTTTTTGCTGAGAGCTGAATAATTTAGAAGGAAACCTTTAGTGTCTATTTATTTTTCTGCCGCAAAGCTTACAGCAGGTGTTTTCTTTCTCTTTGACTAAGAATTTCTTTTGTTTTTTTTTTTCTCCTATAGACAATATCTTTTGAAAGATTGTCTACTGACAACCGCAACTTGTTAAATAATTTACCATTTGAAAAATTTAGCATACCTAATTGGGTTGCTATTGCTTTTGGGTTCTTTGAGCACAGTTTGAACATCATTGATGAACAATTGTGGGCATTCTCAGTATAATCCTGGGCACGTATTTCTAATATGGTATTTTCTATATGCTTTTAGTTCATTTTAATTTCTTAGCCATATGGTAATTATGGGCCCTCCTAAAATGCCTTTTAACCATATGTAGGTGGCAGTTTTTGTTTGGATAGCTTCATTCAAGTTGTAGCAGGTGCATAGTAATACAGGTGGAAGAATGTACAGAAACAGATGCATATGTAGTTGATTGTTTCAGCTTGCCATGTATACAGCTGTATTTGATTTTCACTTCTGTCTTGTGGGAAGAGTGACCTCATTTCACTGGTTAGCCAGCCTTATCCAGCAGCACGTGGCAGGCTTGCAGATCCCTCAGTGGTAGTCAAGCTAAGGAGTCTGTACCTTAAGTGTAAGGGATTCCAGTGTAGGAACAACTGAATTTTCATTTGTTCTAAAAGTACAATAGGAATCTGAGACAGAAGAAAGTGTAAAATACTAAATTGTTTGAAATAAAATTGGTCTACACATTTTTTGTTGTTACCTTATAGTCCACAAGAATCGGAATGTCTGTTAACGCCATTCGCAAGCAGAGTACAGATGAAGAAGTTACATCTTTAGCAAAGTCTCTCATCAAGTCCTGGAAGAAGTTATTAGGTATAATTGATCTTCCTTTACATGTATTTATGACATTCTGGTTTATTCGAATGATGGTTGCATTTTTTTTTTTTTCCTCTATGAATGTTCTAAAGTTAGTGCCGCCTAATCAAGATAAGAGGAAGTCAGGCGTGTTGGCACGTGTCTATGATGATAGCACTTGGGAAGCTGAGGTGGGAAGTTCACTGCAAGTTCAAGGCTGGCTTTCCCTATACATAATAAGATCAAGGACACCATGAACAACTACATATGGATGGATGGATGGATGGATGGATGGATGGATGGATGAATGGATGGATGCATGCATGCATGGATGCATGCATGCGTGGATGCATGGAAGGATGAACAAATGAATGAACGGATGGACAGGTGGGCAGGCAGAAGTAGGTTAGAGGATTCATTCAACATACCCCCGATGGCAACTTCATGGTTTAGTAAATTAAGCTCTCTTGACTTCTGGCACACTTAGCAGGATAAGCTTTTTAAGAATGTTTGCAAGGGAAAAATTGTGCATAGTTTTTGAAATAACTTTTTTCTTCTTAAGCTGTTGTTTTGGATTGTGGAGGTACCAGAAATTGGACTCAGGACCTTGGTGCTTGCTGGGCAGGAACTTGTGCCACTGAGCCATGTCCCCACCCCCTTTTCTTTGCTTTTTAGACAAATTACTACGTATTCATTCTGGAAGCTTCATACATACACATAATGTACAGCACTTTAATCCCTCCCTTGTTACTGCCATGCCCATCCTCTTCCCTGTTTTGTTTTTGGGTGAGGTTTTGATATGAAGTTTTTTTTTTAACTTACAGAAAAGTTGCAAAATAATAACTCGTATTTCCTTTGTTAAGATCTTTTAAAATATTTGCTATATTTTATCATCTCCTGTTATGTTTTTCTATTTGGAAGTGGATTGGTATACTGCTTTTTTAATCCTGTAATACCTAAATGTGTATTTTTTTAGAACAAAGCTTGTTTTAGTAATACAAGTAGTAGCATAGGAAATTTAACACGTGTACAGTTTTTAATCTGTGTTTCATGTTCCAGTTTTGTCAGTTTTACTGATAACACCCTCTATAAATTATTTTTTCTTACTTCAGGATAAAGTCCAGTCTGGAATCTCATATTTAGTTTATTAATCTAGAATTCTTACCACAACGCTTTTTCTTTCTATGACATTGAAGAATATAAATATTCTTTCACCTGTTGTTTTTGGTAGCATGTACCTTCTTTGGGTTTTACCCACTGCTCTCGTGATAAGATGAGATCACACATCCATGCCTTTCTTTTTTTTTCTGATGCAGTACTGGTGTTTGAACTTAGGACCCTGCACTTGCCAGGCATGTGCTTATTCTACTGAGCTATCTCCCTGGCCCAGCATCCACATTTAGGCTTCTGTGGAAGTGTGTTATGTTCTTCTCAAGGTATAAAACCCAGACAAGGTTGTACTGTATGGTTTATTTTCTTTTTGTAGCAAATAGGTATTTTGTGGTAGATGGTTTTAAGATTATAAAACCATTTCACACTTTATTAGCACCTCTCTCCCAATTTATTTAATTTTATTTAATGTTTACTTATTTAAAAATTTTATTTAATTCATTTACTTTTTTGGATGCAGGGTCTCACTGTGTAGCTTAGGCTGGCCCTGAGCTCACCCTGTAGCCTGGACTGGCCCTGAATGCCTGGTGTTTTTCCCACCTCAGCCCTGTGCTGGGATCACAGTTGTGCCCCATACCCAGCCTTTCCCCCAGTTTAGCATCTGTTGACTTTTTAATCAAAACAGTCTTTGATTAAAGGAAAACAGTTTTTCTTTCCTTGTTTCTTTTGGTGCTGGAGAATTGAACCCATTACTCCATAGTTTTCATACTGAAATTCATCCTCAAGGGACACACACACGCACACACAGCCTTGCTAAGTTGCCCAGGCTGGTCTCCAACTTGTAATGCTCCTCCTCAGCCTCCTTAGTCTGGGATTATAAGCGTGCTGCCATACCTAGTTCACAAAATGGTGATTTTTCTAACTCTTCGACTTCTGTGTATTTGTAAGTCATTATCACAATTTTTGCTCCAAAAGATACAGTAGTGCTTATTTTCAGGAGCTGTCTTATTATTTTTGTGTGTAACAGTCCACATTTACTCATGTGCAGAAATCTAGATTTACTGAAATAATTGCCACCCTGAAACCTCGCACTCTGGCCTGAGTTTCCTGTTGTGCATTTGCTGTGGCATGGTTGGCTCCAGTTTCTCACATCCAGCATTTAGTTCTCCTTAACCGAGCACTTGTCCATGTAACCTGCTTGTAGTACATTGGCAGAATCCTGTGAGTTTAGTCTCCATTTGAGCCCCAATGTCATGTAGGGTGGGCTTCACATTATCTCCAGTAAATGCAGTACTCATTGAAGATTTACGACACAGGAATGGCAATAAAAATGGTGGTCCAGGGGTTAAGAAGATTGTTCAGCAGTCTGAGCACCTGCCTGGCCAGTGTAAGGACCTAGGTTCAATCCATCATGCGGCATGCCATTCCAGGTTCACCCTGGGCATGCTGAGCTTGTCCTCAAAAGTGGGAGTGGTAATATATCCCTTATTCCCACAGTTGAGGAGGCTGATCACTACGGGTCCAAGCTGTGTAGCAAGACTGTTTACCAGATACATTTAAATTTTTATTTTATTTATTATTTTTATTCTTATCTCAGAACCTTTGTTTGTTTATTCACTCATTTTTATGGCCGGCTCAGCCCGCCCCGAGGTCAGGGCTGGCGCAGCATGTGGTGCCGGGGATCGAACCGTGCAGTCCCTGAAGCTGCCCAAGCTTTCCCAAGCAGGCGCTTTAGACCACTGAGCCATCCTGCCGGGTCCCCTCCCGTTTGATCTCATTTGGGGGGAAATACAGTAACATTACATTGTCTCAGTCTGCTTTACATCAATTTTTAGTCTAATTGCCTGCCTCTTTTAGCACCCCCCCCTTTTAAAAAAAGGTTCTTGTTTGCAGTACATAGAGATTACATGCCTCATGAGGAGTAAGCTGAAGTTCATATCACAGGGATTCCTTTTCCACCTCTTTTCCTCCTGCCCTCTTATCCTGTGGTGTTCTTCCCCTTGCAAAAGCCCATCTCCCTAGCTCTCATTGCACTCACTTTGAGACCATGTGTGTTTTGTTTTGTTTGTTTGTTTTTTGTGGAGACCATGGTGTTTTGTTTTTGCTAACTAGGCCTACTTTCAGGGCGGGTCTGGTGCAGCATACAATGCTAAGGATTGAGCTACAGTCCCCTGTGCCTGAGTTTGCCCAAGCAGGTGCTTTAGACAACTGAGCTATCCTGCCAGTCCCCCAGAGGCCACCTTAAGTGGCTATAAATCAGACACATGGCCAGGTGTGGTGGCACATACCTGTAATCTCAGCACTTGGGAGGGTGAGGCAGGAAAATCAGTGCAAGTTTGAGACCAGCTTGGGTACAGAAAGTGAACTTGAGGCCAGCCTGAACTGCATAGTGAGACCCTGTCTCAAAAAGACAAAAAACAAAACAAAAAAAAACAGACACAGGAGCTTAAATGTATCATGGTTTCCTAGGAACTAGGGGTTGAAATCAGGCCCTTGCACTTTTTAGGCTAGCGCTTATTACATTGAGCTATCTCCCCAGCCCTATCTCATTAGGTCTTACAACTTAGGTACTATTTGTTACGTTATAGATCATTTAAAGATAGTTTGCTGGGTAGTTCTTCGTCCTAATTGTGAGTTATTTTCCATGAAAATGGTTTTTGTCCACCAGACTGGGACACCTTAAGTTTTTTGATTTTAACAAAAGTATTAAAAACCTTACATTATGTACTTTGTGGTATCATTTTAAAAATGCAAAGGGGGGAAAAGAAAAAAAAAAAGTAATGTGGATTTAGAAAGGTTAATGTTTAATTGTTTGATCAAGCTTATATACCTATATGTATTAATCTAAACTGATCTGATGATGAAAATATGTAATATAACCATTGTTAAACAATAAAAAATTGAAGAAAAAAAAAATAAAAGATAGCCATGTAAGCAATGTATAATGGGGTTTCTTTTTTGTTGATCCAATCTGCCAATCTGTGTATTTTGAGTGGAGAGTTAATGCCATTTATAACAAGAATTATTACTAAACAATAAAAAAATAAAAATAAAAATGCAAGTGCTTCTTTCCTTCCTTGGCTCTGTACATTCTTCCTAAACTTTTAGGTCCTTGTTGACATATGAATATGTGGTTTCTACCAAGTAAACTTACAGTATTGAAGAGTTCATGAATGTGCATAGAATTACAGTATAATAGGCAAATAACATAAACTTTGTTGTGGGAAGTATAGGTTATATTCATAAATACCCTGTTAATCAGTATTTGTTTTTATTTTAACAAATGCTCAAAACTTAGAGATGTTATATTTTCAGATGGGCCGTCAGCTGATAAGGACTCTGAAGAAAAGAAAAAAGAGCCTTCACTTACATCACAGAACAGCCCTGAAGCAAGAGAAGAGAGGTATTTCACTTTTATGTCAACTCATTTGTGTTGAAATCAGACAGGTTCACCTGGTTCATCACTTACTCTGTGGTCTTCTGGTCATATAACTACACTCCTCTTTTAATTTTGTAACCAAATGAAGCTACTACATTTATTCTAAGATATTTTGCAACATTTCCTAGAAATTTAAGAGAGCAGTGAGAGTCTACATAAATTTTAAAGTGTTATGTTATGCTCAGTACATTCAATTGAAAAAGATTGCTGAGAGAGGCAGCTACAAAATTGATAAGGAATATTCAGCACTTCAAGTGGCTAATTTCAGGGGCTAGGGAGATAGCTCAGTAGAATAAGCACTTGCCTGGCAAAGCTCAGGGTCCTGAGTTCAATCCCCAGTACTGCAAAAAAGAAAAAACAGACTAACTAAATAAAATGGCTTCCGTCTCTTTTTACCACGTTTTTAAAAGATTTCTTTTGGCCCTTGATCTCATTCCTTTTGCTTTCTTTTTTGTCTTTTTGAGACAGGGTCTGGCTATGCAGTTCAGGCTGGCCTTGAGCTCATCTTTGTAGCTCAGGCTGGTCTTGAACTCAGACTAATCCTCCTGCCTCAGCCTTCCAAGCACCGGGATTACAGACATGCACCACCACGCCCGGTTATCTTTTTTTTCTTTCTTTCTTTCTTTTTTTTTTTTTTATTGTTATGGCCAGCTCAGCCTGCCCTGAGGTTGGGGCTGGCACAGCATGTGGTGCTGGGGATCAAAGTTTGGTCCTGTGGTTGTCTGAACTTGCCTGAGCAGGTGCTTTAGACCACTGAGCCATCTTGCTGGCCCTCCCTTTGCTTTCTTTCCTTCCAAATATAGCTATTTATCTTTGAAACTTAAAATGCAGAGCTTATCTGTGAAAGGTTCAAATTGTTCCTTAGCTCCTACTGATATGGGAAATGATATGGGTCCTCCAGATGACATAAGGGAAATACTAGAACTTCCAGCGTACTGGATGTATGATATGCAAATGTCATGTTCCTTGGCCTCTAAACAATGAATTCTAAGAACCAGTGGAGTTCCCAAGTAGGAGATACTTACTTAAGGGAAGACAGATTCTGCCTAAGAGAGACAGAGGGGACATGGAAGGTAGGTTGCCCATCAGCCCACTTCTCAAAGGAGATTTCATGGAGCAAAATCACAAGGTAGTTATTCGGTGGGACAAAGTGTGATCGACAAGATTACAGGTGTAGTCACTCAGATGATGTGAATCCAGTGGGGAAGCAGGTCCCACAGCAAGTGCATGGGAAGAACACAGGCCTGTCCTGGCAGGCATAGCTCGAGGTCCTGGTCCCTGCCCAAGGAAGCACATGCCCTCAGCGAACGTGCCTCCACTCACAGTTGGATGTCTCCTTATCTTCTGCGCTGCCTTTTTCAGGGCCTGTCCCTGTCTGATTGCCTGCAATCATTCTGCCTAACTGAGCTGTCTGCAGTACTCTGGGGCTCTGCATTTCTTCATTGCTAGCACATACATTGTGCCTTGCCTGCATGTTGCCATCGTAGATATGGGCAGGAAATATGTATGCTGCTTCCTTTGTTCTTGGGAAGCCTCAACAATTGACACTGACTTATGATAGTGGCTCTAACTTTAGTCTCTAGAAGAACAAGGAGCGTGACACCTGGGCCATCACCTGGAGCTACTGAGGTAGGAATCCTGGTGGTGCCCAGAATTCTGTTTTTTATAAGCTGCTCAGCTAATTAAGAGACACCAAGGTCTTACAAGTCTTACAAGCTCTGCTTTGCAACAGTAACTTCAGGTCAGAGCTCTTTTCTGTTCCTCAACTAACGTAACGTTCTCTCTCTCTCTCTCTCTCTCTCTCGCTCTCTCGCTCTTCCTTGAGATAGGGTCCTCGCTATGCAATTCAAAGCTGGCCTTGAAACTGCAGCAATCCTCCTGCCTCAGCCTCCCAATTATAGGTGGACGCCATGATGCCTGGCATATTTAAAAAATTAATTTTATTGGTACATTTTAGGTATACATATTGATCACATTTATCATAGGAATTTGTATTTCCACTTGATTTGTGTCTTTTTCTTTTCCAAATTCCCTTCTCTTCAGTCTCTCTTCTTTATTTACAAAAAGTTTTATTTCCATCGCTCCCCCCTCCCTTCCTGTCTCAACATTTTCTTCCTGTTTTACAGTGTCTTATAAATTCTGGTCCTTACTTACCCTGTCAGTGTCTCACACTAGAGAAATAATGCACCATTTGAGCTGTTTCCAGGATTTGGCTGTTACAAAGTTTGCCGCTATAAACACGGGTGCATATGTATTTCTTTCTTTTTTTTTTTTTTTTACATACGTATTTCTGTGAAGTATTTTCATAAGATATCTACTTCATTGTTCCTGTTACATACCTGGGTGTGTATCCACATTAGCTAGTTTTATTTGTGATCTAAGTTAGAATGATTGCAGACATTATTCCCTTTATACCTCTGAATACTGTACATTAATTCATGTTTCCTAAGAACAAGTATATTTTTCTCACAACTACAGTATAGGTATCAAGTGAGGAAATTAACATTGATGCAATTTATCACAGACTTCATATTTATACAGTTCTCAAAATATCTATTGAAAAGGAAAAACATTTTTCTAAACTGTCATCTAAGACCACTGAATTTAATTATTTTATCTATTTGGCTTTCTTTAATAGTTTAGCCGGGCGTGGTGGCTCACGCCTGTAATCCCAGCACTCGGGAGGCTGAGGCAGGAGGATCGGTGCGAGTTCGAGACCAGCCTGGGCTACAAAAGTGAGCTCAGGACCAGCCTCAACTGCATAGCGAGACCCTGTCTCAAAAAAAAAAGACAAAAAAAATAAAAAAAAAATAGTTTAATGGTTTCTTAGTCCATTGCTGTCTTTCCTGACCTTGATACTTTTCAAAATTATAGGCTAAAACTTAAATGAATTTTTTTTGTCCTTTTTGGTCTTTTTGAGACAGGGTCTCACTATGCAGTTCAGGCTGGCCTTGAGCTCACTTTTGTAGCCCCGGATGGTCTCGAACTCACACTGATCCTCCTGTCTCAACCTCCCAAGTGCTAGGATTACAGGAAGAATTACCTTTTTTTTTGAGACAGGGTCTCGCTATGCAGATCAGGCTGGCCTTGATCTCACTTTTGTAGCCCAGGCTGGTCTTGAACTCCCAGTGATCCTCCTGCCTCAGCTTCCCAAGTGCTGGGATTATAGGCGTGCACCACCACGCCCATCTCAGAGTGAAAGTATTTTGATAACAGTCCAATATAAGAAGTTAATCAGGAGCAACTGAAATTATTAGACAAATTGGAATATTACAAAATTGTCCTGATAGCATATTGAGTTGAGACAATACCTGTTCATAGTCTCTTCTTAGTGCACATAGCTTGCTCTGAGGAGTGCTGCTCTTAACTAGAACCCTGTTATCTCATTGAAATAGGGGTTTTCAGGATTTTTTCACCCTCTAGTTTTTGTAGCACTACTATACTTTCTGGTCCTATCCTTTTGCGCTTTTCCTAAAGCCAACATATTTGCTTTTATGTATTGTAATGAAGTATAATACATATTTTCCCTATTAAAATATTGCTTAGCCAGGCATGGTGGCATTCACTATAACCCCATGCTTGGAAGGCTGAAGCAAAAGAATCATCGTGAGTTTGAGACCAGCCTGGGCTACGAAGTGAGCTCAAGACCAACCTGAACTGCATAGCAAGACCCTATCTCAAAAAGACAAACAAACAAACAAAAAGACCAAAAGAAACCCATTGTTTAATGATTAAAAGGATCAAGGTAAACTACCTCATGTTTTAAAAAAAGACAAAATTTGTGTATAGATTTTTTTGGTACTGGGGATTGAACTCACTACCTCACGCTTACCAGGCATAAAGCTTGTTCTTAATCTGTTTCTTATACATTTTTTCCTTACATAAAGTCACTAAAATGCTAATTTATTTAGGCAAAAAGTTGTCTGTATAGTGAAAATGTTACTGTAAAACCATTTTTACTAAGGCTTTGTTTGGTGTGTTGGTGTATTTTTCAGTAGCTCCAGTGGCAGTGTGAGCAGCAGGAAGGATGAAACACATGCTAGAGACACTTACGTCTCAGCTTTTCCTCGAGCACCAAGCACTTCGGACTCTGTGCGGTTGAAGTGTCGGGAGATGCTTGCTGCGGCTCTCCGGACTGGAGGTGAGCTCTGCCTCCACGCACGCACGTGCGCGCTTGCGTGCGTGTGTGTGTGTGTGTGTGTGTGTGTGCGCGCGCGCGCGCGCGCGCTTGCGCATGCGTGTGTGTGTCTCTGTCTGTCTGTCTGTCTGTCTGTCTGTCTGTCTGCCTGCCTGCCTGTCTGTCTGTCTCTGTGTCTGTGCTGTGCCACTACCACCCCCAGCCCTGCTCCCACATTACTGCTCTACCAGCGCATTCCTCTCAACAGCTGCCCTGGGCTCTGCTGAATACAGGGCATTGTTGCTAACAGTGCTTTTTGAAGGTTCAAAGAAAATAGTGTCCCTTCATTACCTATTACCAGGGCCGCTAGTTATTATAGGTAATTCCAAGTACTTGATTCCTTTATTGTGGGTTCTTTTCCTAATTCATAATAGTATAAATTTTCCCACTACAAATCTTGCATTTCTCTGCATTTAATTTTGCATATTATTTACCCTGTCCTTACACTGAGAGTTAACAATATAAATTGTTCAAAGTTAGTGTAGCATATGGTATGTAGCTTTTATAGTCTTAATTCTCTTTTCCACTTGAAGTAGAAAAGTAATCTACTTAAATTACTTAAAAGTAATTTGAAGGTATCTAGTCTTAGTGTGTAACATTTGGCTTTAAAAGTTCCATATATAGTGAAATATAACATATTACTCCATAAATATATACAATTTAAATTTAAAGCTGGGGTGATACCTCAGCAGAATAAATGCCTCCCTGTCAAGCACAAGGTCCTGATTTTGATTCCTGGCCGTAGAAATAAATAAACAAATATTTAAAAGAACAAGTGAGTAAATGTCCTACCAGTCTCCTTACTCTGCTCTTTCTACTTCGATTTCTTTTGTGTGTGTGTTTTTCTCTAGTTTTTATTTCTTTTTATCCTTTTGAATATTTGGGAGTCTGCTAAGGATGTCTGTGTATGTGATCAGCAAATGAAATGAATGATTTCCGAGACGAGGAGCCTAGTGTGTAATAAGAACAGACTCTGCCGAAAGTAAACTAAAAGGATTCGTTATATGTTGCAGATGGGCTTGAAGAAATAGGAGCAGTTTTAACACCTTGTACTGTGTTTTTCTTTTAATATTACAATAACTGCATTTTCTATGCTTGTTTTTAGATGACTACATTGCAATTGGAGCTGACGAGGAAGAACTAGGATCTCAGATTGAGGAAGATATCCTTTGTGTGCATGATTGTAATCTAGACTAATTATGTCTTTTTTTCTTGCTTTTTTTTTTTTTTTTTTTTTTTTTTTTTTTTTTTTTTTTTTTTTTTTTTTTTTTTTTTTTTTTTTTTGGTGGGAGTGGGGTTGGAACTCATGACCTTGCGCTTGCTAGGCAGGTACTTGTGCCACAGAGCTATCTCCCCAGCCCCAAATGTGTTTCTTTTGATGTATAACTTAAGGGTTATTTTTCAGTTTCTTTTTTGATTGTTCTTTCAGGAAGGAAAATAATATTATGTCAGTTTATTTTGCTTCTTTTTTTTTGATTTATTATTATTTTTTTCAATTTTTTTATTGTTTAAATTTAACAATGGTTATATTACATATTTTCATCATCAGATCAGTTTAGATTAATACATTTATTTTGCTTCTTATTGCTTAAAAGTAAATAACAGAGTTGTGTTGACATTTTTATTTTTTTGCTTGAAAATTGAGAATGTGACATCTGAACTAAAGTTGTGTAAAAGGGCAGGGGAAACACATCAGTGTGAAGATTTTCAGTAGGTAACTTTAGCGTCATGCACAGTCCCCTGAGTTCATTGTCTTGGAGCAGAACAGTGGCCTATTAGACCTTTCAGTGACCCTGACTGACTTCAGCACACTCTCCAGAGCCACCATAGTCCTAGAGGGAAGTGTGTGCATGCTGGGTGTCATAGAAAGGGCTCCAGGGAACAGATCCTGCACATGGGGAGAAGAGTGGACTAATTAGATGACAGTGAGGTGATGCTGGCCAGAGCTCAGTGTTTGCTGTGACCTGACCTTCTGTGAGGGGAAAAAAAAAAAACACTGCTGATGAGTCGGGAGAAGTAAACTTTCTTTTTTATATATATGTGTATTTAGTACAGGGTCTACAGGGTCTCACTACATAGATCAGACTCGTAGTGATTCTTCTGTTTTCAGCCTCCCAAGCAGCGGGATTACAGGTGCATGCCACCACACCCAGTCTCAATCACTGGCTCAGTGCCCCGGGGGTGGGGCCAGTATGGCACATCTACCATTGAAACCTGGCCATTGCACTCTGCCTTAAGCAGGAATTCATATTTGGCTAGACAGGAAGTGATCTTATCTTCATAATTTATTTTCATTTTTTCCTTAATGGCTAAGTACCTATATATCAAGAAATAAGGAATACAGACATGAAATATAAAAATAGGGTACGAAGTAGGATATCAAATCTTAAAGATGCGAAGAATCCAAATTTAAGGAAAAATGTCCTGTGTGGGAATATTCCTCCTGACTTATTTGCTAGAATGACCGCAGAGGTGAGCATGCCTTCATGTGAAGTTTCTATGATGTGATTCCATGGTGTCAAATGCAAAACTTACTTTGGTCAGAATAGTACTATCAGAATATTTACTTAATTCTTTTATGGTTAATTCTAATTTATATAAATATTAGCTTACTGAGTCTATTGACAAATGGCTTTCTTTACCTCTTCTGTTGCTGTTTTAATGTTCTTTGTGTAATACATTAAATCATTATCTAAAACCAAAAATACTTTGCTTTTTATGAATTCATGTAGGATTGTGATTTTTTTTTTTTTTTTTTTTTTTTTTTTTTTTTTGGTCTTTTTGAGACAGGGTCTCACTATGCAGTTCAGGTTAGGCTTGAGCTCACTTTTGTAGCCCAGGCTGGTCTCAAACTCGCACTGATCCTCCTGCCTCAGCCTCCCAGGTGCTGTGATTACAGGCGTGCACCACCACGCCTGGCAAGATTGTGAATTTCTAATTGGAAATAGACTTTGTACTCTTAAGACTTCTTGTCATGATTGAACACTGTTAAGGTTGGTTTTATGTTGCAGATTATTATTTTAAATTTACATACAGGATGATGGAAAATATGAAATTCATCTCTTATTTATAGTCATTGCTATTAATAGGCTGTAGTGAAGTTATCTTTCTGCATAGTTAATAAAACTTGCAAAGCTCTCTGGTGGTGCACATTGTAATGCCCAGGAGGCTTAGGCAGGAGAATTCTGAGCTGAGACAAGCGTGGGTGACTCTGTAAGACCCTATCTCAAAATGGGATTATAAAAAGGGGGTGAAAGGTGGAAGTTTAGCTTAGTGGTGGAGCACTTACCTAGCATAAAATGGAGACCACATGTTCCCATTGCTGGAGCATCAGTACTTTTAGAATTTGTCACCACTTTTCTTCATTTGTTTTACATTATTTTTTGAAACAGGATTTTGCTAGGTAGATAAGGCTGACCTTGAACACACTATGTAGCCTGGGCTGACCTCAAACTCCACCTACCTCAGCCTCCCAAGTGCTGGCATTGTAGGCCTGTGTACCAGCTCAAGCTATCATTCTTTGTATCGGTTACCTTTTTTTCCTTGAATTTTTTTTCCAGCAAATCACAAGCATTGTATCATTTTACATCTATATATTTGGAGGACATTTAAAATTTTTTTTTTTTTTTTTTAGTATGGGGCTAGACCTGTTTTTTTTGTTGTTGTTGTTTTTTTTTGTCTTTTTGAGACAGGGTCTCACTATGCAGTTCAGGCTGGCCTTGAGCTCACTTTTGTAGCCCAGGCTAGTCTCGAACTCACACCAATCCTCCTGCCTCAGCCTCCCGAGTGCTGGGATTACAGGCATGCGCCACCACGCCTGGCTAAATGTTTTTTTCTTATACAGCTATACTATCATCACATTCAGCAAAAAACTAACAATTTCTTAATGTTTAGTTGGTATTCATGTTTTCCTGTTGATGTTTACATTGTATCAGGATCTCATCTACTCATTACCCTTAGTTTGGTCCATGAAAATTGGAGAAACCAGCTTTGAATCCCACATTATGAAGTTGTTCTTTTACTTTACAGTATGAATTTATGTTTGTTTTTTTTTTAATTCTACTTTTTTATTTCTTTATTTTTTTATGGCCAGCTCAGCCTCCCCTGGGGTCGGGGCTGGCGCAGCATTGTGGTACTCCGTCCCTGTGGTTGCCTAAGTGTTCCTAATCAAGCGCTTTAGACCGCTGAACCATCTTGCTGGCACAATTTTATGTTTCTTTTTCATAATGTTATTTAATTTTTCTTTCCTTTCTACTTTCTCTACACTGGAAGCCAGTTCTGTACAGTTGGATTATGCTGAACTTTTTTTCCTACAGAAATATTTCATAAACGATGCTTTTTGTGCAGCTGTTTCACACCAGGACGCACCTCCTTTCTTGTTTTCCTCTTTGCATGCAGCATTTGTCTGTGGGCTTGAGCAGTGGTGATGATTCCTCCCTTGTAAATTCTCCATTTGCCTTTTGTGTAATGGGTCATCAACTAGTGACCACAAACTCAGTGAATGTTTGAAGAAATATTAAAGGAAATTCTTAAAAAGTACTGAGGAAAAACTAATATTTTTTAAAGTGATTTAATTTCATTTCTGTTAACCTAGCTGAACATAGAAACATCCATGTATAGAATGGAGATAGGTATTTATTTATAACTGTGGTGTTACTGCCTTTCTCATAGGAAATGGCTAGTGATGAGCTCAAAGAGATGCGGAAAAACTTGACCAAAGAAGCCATCAGAGAACATCAGATGGCCAAAACGGGAGGAACCCAGACTGACTTATTCACATGTGGTAAATGTAAAAAGAAGAATTGCACTTACACACAGGTTTGTGATTACTTATATATTCTTTTTTTGTGTGTGGGGGGGCGCTTTTTGAGATGGGGTCTTGCTGTGCAATTCAGGCTGGCCTTGAGCTCATATTATAGCCCAGGCTAGTCTTGAACTTAAAGCTATCCTCCAGCCTCAGCCTTCCAAATTGTGGAAGTTACAGGCATGTGTCACCACGACTGGCTAATTTTTTGTATCAAGAATGTTTTCAACTCCTGAGCATGGTAGTATGTGCTGATAGTCCCAGCACTCAGGAGGCAGAAGCAAGCAGATTGGCACAAGTTTAAGATGAACCTTGGTTGAATGGTGAATTCAAGGATAGCCTGAACTACATAGGAAGAACCTACCCTGCCTTACCCTCACCCCAAAAAATGTTTATAGCTCCTCTTTTAAAAAAAATACACACACACAACTTCTTACATTTTTAAAACCCCTTCATGAGTTGTTTTATTTTTTCCCACAAGTTTTGTTAATTTATCTTTTATATTTAGTACAGGGTCTACAGAGTGCTACTACACAGATCGGACTCATAGTGATCCTCCTATTTTGAGCCTCCCAGGTGCTGAGATTATAGGCATACACCACCATGCCCAGTCTTCTTTTGTTTTAAACAAGTAACAAAGATAATTTTTTGTGCTATTTTTTAAAAGATACAAGAATGCATTAATACCAATTTCAGTTAATGAAATATCTTCATGAAAACGTTCTAGGGGCTGAGGAGATAGCTCAGTGGGCTAAAGCACCTTCTTAGGCAAGCTGAGGCAAATGCAGGCACCACATGGCTCACCAGCCTTGCCTCCAGGGTGGGCTGAGCTGGCCATAAACACACACACACACACACACACACACACACACACACACACACACAAAATTATGTAAAAGCTGTTGCAATGAAAAGGGATTCAGAACTGGTTTCTTCAATATTCACAGATCCTGATACAAAGTAACTATATAAACAAGAAAACATGAATATGAGCTTAAGAAATTATTGCCCCCCCCCCCTTACTGGGAATCAAACGAGATCTTGTGCTAGGCAGGTGCTTATGCCATTGAACTATCTTCCCAGCCCCCAGTTGTTAGCTTTGTTGAATGTTATGGCAGTATAGTTCTATAAGAAAAAAAAATTGGGGGCTGGGTGTAGGAGTCTCAGGTGGTCCTCCACAGCTAGGAAGATAGCTCCATGGCACAAGTGCTTGCCTGGCAAGTGCAAGGTCATGAGTTTGAACCCCAGTCTGGCAAAAAAAAAAAAAAAGAAGAAAGAAAAAAAATGTCTCCCAGATATAAAAATCAGTAAAATGTGAGGTAATAAAAATAGCCATTCCTTGTAGTTTATAGATGTATATGATGTAATAAAGTTCTATACTCTGATAGCATGCAGGTACTTCAAGCTTAAATAGCTCTAAATATCAGTCCTTTTTGTCATACGTTGATGACTTTATGTGCATATGTGTTATGATCCACTTTTTGCTCTTGAAAGCTAAAAAATGTCATTGTGTGATTGGAAGTGTCTGTATAAAAATTACCATCACAGCTTTATCACAGGACTAGTGGAATAACTCAGTAGTCTAAAGTGTCTGCTTAGGCAAGTGCAGGGACCACACAGTTTGATGCCTGGCAGGCACCCCAGGGAGGGCTCAAGCCACCAAAAAAAAAAAAAAAAAGTTATCACAGTCTTAATTTCATTTGCCCCAAATGATTTTTTAGCCTATACTTATCTGCTGAATTCAAAAAGATTTCGCCCATAACTAGTGCAATGTTTTATTTCTCAGATTTAGTAGTATGTGGTAGAATGTTATGTAACTTTCTGCCCCTCACTTTTTATGGGCATGTATAGTATTTCAAAATATATTTGATTTAACCTTGTTTAAAGCCTTTACCTTTTTGAAGTCTTTATTTTGTCACAGGTGTAAGTCTAGAACTGCAGTGTTGTTGCATTTTGTAGTTTTAGTACTGAAATGTAACCACATATGGTAAAAGTGGTTGCATAAAATTTTGAGTGTACATTGCCTTATTTTCTTTTAATCAACTAGAAAAATCTCAGCAAAGTAGAATAGTACTTATGTAATCAGATTACAAACAGCTAACATAAGCAATACAAGTTGCACCTTTAGATTTCTTTTGTTTGTTTGTTTGTTTTTGAGACAGGGTCTTCCTACGTAGTCCAAGCTAGCCTTGAAATCCCTATGTAGTCCATGATGGTCTCAAAACTTTTCCTCAGTCTCCTTAGTGGAATTACAGATGTGTGCCATTATGCCTCGTACATCTTTAGATTTTTTAAAAGCCTCCCAAAATTCTCATTAAAATAAGGAATGTAGTGAATTAAGTCTTGTTTTTGGTTACCACATGCACACTAAGAGAAAAAAAACTTCCCAGTAAACAAAAATTTCCTTATATCTGTTTTTAGAGCCCCAGATAGCAATGATGAATTTATATGAAGTCTTTGGTGGCCTGCATGTTGCGCCTGAGGTTCTGGGGCTGGCACAGCACGCAGTACTGGGGATCAAACCTGGGTCCTACCACATTTTGTGTATCTATCCTTTGGACACTTAGGTTGCCTCTCCCTTTTGGCTGTCATTTTATAATGATTTGAGTTTACAAATGCTCTTTGATATTGCTTCATTTCTTTTGGCTGTATATCTAGCAGAATTACTGGGCTAGATAACCTGTGACCTAATCAAGCAAAGTAATACCTGCTTATAGAAAATATATGACATGAACAAGGATTTCGGGGGGCTGGATGCTAGGGCTTGAGCCACACCTAGTCTATGAGCAAAGATAGTCATCCATTTATCTGCCATCTAGAGAAAACAGGGATTAATATTTTGTATTATGTATGTCTTTTCACTTAATAGTTAAAATGTATTATCCTCTTTGTAAATGTATAGCTACATAATATTCAATCAGATGGATATATTGTTAAGTTCTTTATTTTTTTATTTTTTATTTTTATTTTTATTTTTATTTTTGAGACAGGGTCTCGCTATGCAGTTCAGGCTGGCCTTGAGCTCACTTTTGTGGCCCAGGCTGGTCTTGAACTCACACTGATCCTCCTGCCTCAGCCTCCCGAGTGCTGGGATTACAGGCATGCGCCACCACACCCTGCTAAATTTTTTATTTCTTGATTGCATATTTAAGTTCTTTCCAATATTTGTGCTATTACAAAATTTTTCAAATATCCTTGTATATAGATATTTATTGCCATCTTACATAAGATCAGATACCAAATTTCTTCTGGGTTACAGAAAATTTTATGTGTGTGTGTGTGTGTGTGTGTGTGTGTAGTCTACAGTGTCTCACTACACAAATCGGACTCATGGCGATTCTTCTGTTTTCAGCCTCCCAAGTGCTGGGATTAGAGGTGTGTGCCACCATGCCCAGTCTCAATCCACCCCTCAGTATGCCCTGGGGGCAGGGCTGGCATGGCACTCCAGGGATCAAACACCATTCCCTGAATCTGCCTAAGCAGGTGCTTTAGTTTGCTGAGCTGTCTGGCCAGTCCTTAGAAAAAGAAGTTGTATGTTTGTTTGTTTTTGACTTTTTGAGACAGGGTTTGGCCTTGAGCTCATTTTTGTAGCCCAGGCTGGTCTCCAACTCTCATTGATCCTCCTGCCTCAGCCTTCCAAGTGCTACGATTACAGGCACATGCCACCATGTCTAGCCAAAATGAGTTTTTAAAGCTCTTATTGTTTAATTTTAGAAAGATGTTGGCAGTTATACGTGTCAAAATAAAATGTTCTTTTTTTACATCTTTGCAAATTTTTAAGAAAATATTAATTTGTTTAAACTTCGATATTTATGTTTGTTACTGATGAATGTTTCCATATTTGTTGGCCATTTCTAAAAGTATAGCGTAACAAATGGCTTTAGTATTTTTTATTAATCTGGCATAAATTAAACATGTAAGATAAGGAAGAATATAGAAAATGAAGTTTGGAAGCTGGCGTGGTGGTGGTGCATGCCTGTAATCTCTGCACTCGGGAGGCTGAGGCAGGAGGATCAGTGTGAGTTCAAGACCAGCCTGGGCCACAAAAATGAGCTCAAGGCCAGCCTGAACTACATAGCAAGACCCTGTCTCAAAAACATAAAAATAAATTAAGTTTTAAAAAAAGAGGGGGAGCCGGGC
>PVJA010027287.1:0-28874 GCA_004027025.1 Myocastor coypus
TGTATCTGCTTCCTCTTAGTCCAAAGAGAAGTATATTCTTTCCTTTTTTTTTCTTTCTTTTTTCTATGCAACATCAATAGGGAGGTGGGTCATGCCCACACACTGTACTCTGTAGAATGATTGTGAGGACAATATGCAATATGTCAACTTTCAAAGAAAAGAAGGGGGAAAAGAAAAAAAAAAGTAATGTGGATTTAGATAGGTTAATGTTTAATTGTTTGATCAGTCTTATATACCTATATGTATTAATCTAAACTGATCTGATGATGAAAATATTTAATATAACCATTGTTAAATTTAAACAATAAAAAAATTGAAAAAAAAGTTAAAGCAATTTGTGTAAATCTGTCTAACAAATATTTTTGTTGTGGACTTTACTATGTTTGTGTAGTCAGCTGTCCTCAGTAGAAAATGTTACTGCTGATATTATTAAAGGTACACATTTTTAATATTTGCTTGCATAATTATCTTCAACTTCTGTTTTGACAGGATTGCATACAGTTATGTGAATTCCTGCAATTACACCAGATTAATATTTGTACAATTAAAAGAATATCACTTCTTAATTTTTTTAAAAAAATGAAGATCAACAAAATGAAAATGAAATTAAAATTCAATTTAGTTTTTCGGGACTTGAGCTTTCTAAAGCTGGAAACTCGGGCATAGCAGGGAACATCGTCAAAGGTGTCAAGTCCAGTCAGCACCTGTGGCCTCTCCACCTGCGCTGGCTGCAGCCCACATCTTGCTCTGGGCAACAAGTCCAGTGCCATCCTTCTGATCCTGGGGTGGGGATGAGTGGGAAAGCCAGCCCATTGGCTTCCGTGGCCAAGAGCGACTTCACGTTGCTGTCTATAAGGGCCCTGGCTGGTCACTGCACCCCTGACGTTCGTGTTAGGAGGACCCGCCTTTAATAGGTTCTGGCTTACGCTGTAACCTGCTTAACTCTGGTCTGGATACACTTCCTGCCTTCTCTGCTGTCACGCTTAGTTTCTTGCACTGGTGTGCTGTTGTCCCTGTCCCAGGGATGCATTGGAATGTCAGAGGGCACCAGCAGCAGCCCGCCTTTGCAAGCCATCCATCTGCCTGGTCCCGGAGTGCTGTTGGTATACCGTGACCTTGCAGTTTATTGGTGTCAGTGTGTGGTGCATAGGTTTACAGCCACCTGCCATCGCCCAGTGCCTTCCTTCCTCCTTTCCCCTCCCTACCCTGGCCGCTCCTCCGTCTCTTGACCCATTTCCCTTTGAGAACAAGAGATCTCCCTACTTATCTACCTTCCATTTTTCTCTTTATTTGTATTTGGGCTTTTGCATGGAAGAGTAACAGTGATGTTTGTGTTTGTGTGTCTGACTGATGTCCCCAATGTTATGATCTCGGAATCCGTTTTCCTACAGATGCCCCTATGTTGTCCTTCTTCATGGCAGAGTAGTTTTCGCTGGACAGGAGCACCACATTTCTTTTCCCATTCATCTGCTCAAGGACACATAGGCCACTTCCAAAATTCAGTTCTCATACACTGTGGGGCTGTCACCATGGGTTTATGTGGCCATGTACTATGCTGTACATGGGAGAGGACATGTCCACAGCCAAGGACACCTGGCTCCAACCTCAGTTAACTAGATGGAGCCTTCAGCTGTGGGGATCTCACTCCTGGGTGGAGACCTCCCCAGAGGTGACATAGTTCTCCGAAATTCACATGTCTTGGGAAAAGAACACGGGATGCTAGTAAGGTCTACACAGCGCATCATCCTAATCACTTACAAGATCTTGCACACAGCACATTAGTACTAAAGAAAGACATCAGTGTCATGAAAATTTCTGTGGCTTTCATGAAGGGCAGATCTCAACACACCTTTTTTTTTTTTTTAAATAATTTTGTTTTGGTGGAACCACAAATTGAACCCAAAACCTTGCACTTGCCAAACAAGCAGTTTTTCCTCTGAGCTATCTCCCCAGCCCTCCATCAAAATACCTTTCTTAAGAGACATGACTGCCCCTTTCTTCCTACTCAGGTATAGATAACAGCAGTTTCTCCTAGGGAAGCTGGAGCCAGGAGAGCCTGACATAGGCCAGGACAAAGTGGCACTGAGCAGGATTTATAGTAACCGACTGGCCTTGCATATTTACCAGTGATTTTGCCCAAGGCCTGAACTCTTGTCTGAACCTGGGCAGCAGGTTCGTGGGAAGTGACTGAGGCCTGGAGTGGTCTGTGAAGCAAGGGAGAGGACATGTCCACAGCCAAGGACACCTGGCTCCAACCTCAGTTAACTAGATGGAGCCTTCAGCTGTGGGGATCTCACTCCTGGGTGGAGACCTCCCCAGAGGTGACATAGTTCTCCGAAATTCACATGTCTTACCTGGAGAGGTGCTGGAGAGATTCCCCGCTTTCTTCAGTAGGCCCCGCCTCCCTTGGTTCTGATAACTAGATAAACCCAGGCAGCCAGAGAAGATCTTGCCCTTGATCCCCAGAGGCTCTCCAGTTCTGAGTGGGATGTTGGTCCCCTGGAGCCCTGCAGTCTTGGCATTAGTCTCTTATTTAGCCCTTGCCATCTGCTCATTGAGGTTGTGGCCCTGCTCAGGCTGCAGGAACTGCGGGTTGTCAACCGGACAAGGGTTGCCCCTACCTGCATCCTACCTGAAACTGCAGTGTTTGTGGGTTAGATTTGCATTATTTGGGATGTTACTGAGATTAGAGATCTTTTAACATATTTATTTGCTGTTATAAACTTTGTTTCCATGGGCTGTAACTTATCTATTATTATTTATAATTGTGTTGTTAATGTTATGGCTGTATGGAGATTATCCTTCTATGAAGTGACGTGGCTGTCAGTTATCCAGTGTGAGGTGTGTCTGGGACCCTGTACTAGGCTCCTTCCTGCTCTTGTACAGCCACCTGTCTCCCTCCACCTCCACGGTGACTTGTTACAGACACTTCAGAGCCTGACGCAGAGCACACTCAGAAAGTCATATTCACTCCTTGGCTTCTTCAGGTGTTTCTTCATTGTGTCTACTTCTTTGGGTTTCTGCATACAAGATCACCAGGTTCTAATCCAGATCCCAGAGGAAGCCTGATGGCTCTTTGGCGTTACATCGTCACATCAAAGTACTGAACGAGACACAAACCGACCTTTTTACAGCATTGTGCCATACATTTCATTCGTGCTCTTCAAAGTTGACTCGGCATGGATATTTCACAAAGCTGTCGGCACATCTGCTCCCATGTGTTTAACATTTTCATAATGCCCTAGTATTTTCTGAACTTCAATTTTCTACCTACTAGTTGCTGGTGTGATGAGCTGGCAGTGACTCGCTCAAAATGAGCTACCCAGGCGCCTATTGTGATATCTACGGGGTCCTCCTGGGGTCTTCTGTCAGTCCCACCAGCTTTGACGTGATTGCGTCTGAAATTTCATGTTTAACTTTCCAGTCTTCCTGGTTTATAATTGTTTAATGTTGTTATGTTTTATGTCTAGTTGTGCCCCCAAAGCCTCATGTAGTCATTAGGTGGGGACTTCTATAGATTGAGACTTGACTCATGAGTCACTGGGATTATGTGTTTTAGTACTGATGGGATTATCGGTCTGAGTAGAGCTGAGACTACGGGTGTGGTCTAGGGTGGATATCCTAAGGCAAAGAGCCTGATAGGAATATAAAGAGAGACAGAGAGACAGAGAGACAGACTAGAGCTGTTGCTCTCTGCTGCCCTGTTTGGTTGGCTACCTCTGCCACCATTTTGTTGCTGTTCCACCTCCATGAACTGGATGCTCTTTGCCCTGTTCCACTCAGCCTTGGGCCAGCCGAATATGGACTGAAACCTACACAAATTGTGCGCTAAATAAACCTTTCCTTCCTTCATTTTTTTTTTTAATTTTTTTTTATTTTTATTTTTAATTTTATTTATTTTTTTCTTGTTTCACAACCTTTGTTTATTCACTCATTTTTATGGCTGGCTCAGCCCGCCCAGAGGGCAGGGCTGGCACAGCATGTGGAGCCGGGGATCGAACCACAGTCCCTGAAGCTGCCCAAGCTTTCCCAAGCTGGGCTTTAGACCACTGAGCCATCCTGCCGGGCCCCCCTTCCTTCATTTTGAGTGTTGAGTATTTGTCCCAGCAATGAGTAAAAAGTAACTAAGACAAATGTAAAACATGTATATTTAATATTTTGAAGTATTTGTTCTGTATCATTTATTATAGTTACTTTTTTGTATTCTCTCTTAATGTGGAAAATTATATAGACTTATTTTTGAACGTTGAACAGTTCTTAAATTCCTGGAATAAATATTACTTGATCATAATACATTATTTTTTTCAAAATGTGTCCGGACTTAGTTCTCTGATGTTGTATTTGTCATACTGATTGTATGTTAACGTGAAAGATTGGTCTGTAATTTCTTTTCTTATATGTCCTTAATTATATATCAAGATCACTGTAAATTCACTGCATGAATGGCAGTATGTTCATTTTACTTATTTTTAAAAGTATGCATAAAATTAAAGTGACAGTTTTCTAAAAATGTGAGATTTACCTGTGAAGTGGTTAGGTATCATTTGTCTGAGAGAAGTCTACACAGCCCTGCTCCTGCAAAAGCCAAGCTGGGAGGTACACTGATCTCCTGGGGCCAAGGTCACGAACATCGGGTCCTGAGCCGGGACGCTTCACCCTGGACCCTGCAGCTGCAGATAGCGCACACACCTGAGGAAAGCCTGCCTGGAGCCCGGCCTGGGGCTGGAGGGATCCATATGAAAACCTCTGTGTGTGATGCTGCTCATAGACTGCACCTTACTGCCTTTGGAGAGAAGGAATGACTCATCAAAGGGCCAGGCACTGCCTCTGCGTGCAGTTTTATTTCACCTGAGGATATGTCCTGTCCTCACACCCTAGGAAACAGTCTAGGGAAAATGCACAAGTCACAGCAGAGCAGCTGCTGTCCGGATTCACCTCCAGGCCCCGGAAGAGTCTGGCATGGGTCTGTGGGGTTTCTGAGCCCTGATGTGCTGGCCGTGTGGGCCCAGCTTTCCTGAGCATGGCACTTCTGTCCAGCCCTGGTGAAGCACGTTCTTCCTGCATAGCCTCTAGGACAGAGCAGAAAAGGGGCAACTGAGACTGGGACCCCTCACCTTAGGCTGTCTGGAGAAGACCCCGAGGGCCCGTGCCAGCCCTGCTCAGGGAGCGAGCACTTCTCCTCACTTCTCATCAGTAGAGTCCCATCCAGCAGCCAGAGCCCTTTGCTGAGGAGCAGCTGTGGGTCCTTGTCACCCTGGAGGGGTCGGTCGCTTGCCATGACGGCTGCCAGGGGTCTGGGGAGGTCCGGGGTTGGCCGTTCTGGAGTGTTCCATGAGCAGCTGGCCATTCATGCCAGCACCGCTGTGGCTGAGCTTGCCTAGGAAACAAACACAAACACAAAAAGCACAGCAACTTTGACTTTATTTTCTCTAGCTATGATACCACTACTTAAACAATCTCAAATTTTAATTGGAAGAATAGTTTCATGCAATTTTGCATGGAGAGTGACGTGTGTGGGGGTCATTTGATTTTCTCTTCAAACATGTGCGGGCTTCTACCACCTGATTTTGCACCTACTGTAGGAAGGAGCCATAAAGGTTAATCACTGCCTACAGAGGGGAGACTGCTATGGCAGGACTTCCCCAGGCAGGCAGCAGCCCTTCTAGAGAATTCAGATCCATTCTTTTACCTGGGAGCTCTTGGATTTTCATGTAGTTTTGCTGAGCACTGATGGGATTCTTTTGTTACTGAAAGGTAAGAGTGTAGTGTGTTGGTGGCTTCTCTACACTAGCCAAGCTTGTGCAAACACACTTGAGTTCTCACAAATGCTAAACCCTTAGGATTTTTCACTATGCCATTACAATAATTAGCTATTCAAAAGGGCTTTGAACAGAAGAATTTGCATAGCTTTCACAGACTACTTTGCCACATAGTAGAAATTATGCTGCTGCTGATAATAAAATGATAAACTTGCACTTGAACTCTTAAAAGTGTCACTGACACTGACTGTGCTGTGCTTGATTCACACTTAATGGAAATTAAACCCCTGAAAAACTCATCACAATAATTGCAGAAATGTTATTAATAGTGGGTATTAGATAACACTAGGCTGGATCATTTGTAGAAAAATGAAGGAACCTTGAGGCCCTAACACTCCGTGAAATTAATCAGACACAGGGTGAGCAACAAGCAGGGTCTCCAGGACAGGAGACCCCAAGCTGAAGTGAGGCCCAGAGCTGGGCAGAAGAGACTAGGAAACAGGAACTAACTTGGCCTGCTCAGGGGAGGAGCGGAGGAGGAGTGGCGCGGTCCACACGGGGCATGGCGCTGCAGGTGCTGACGGGGTGGGCGGGGCCAAGTATGCAAAGCACTGGCTTTTAAATCTTAGGTTTCAGGGAGTGTGAATTTTGTATTTTCTTATCTTTATGGCGTGTTTGACATTTTTCACGAAGATAGAAGAAACACAGTGAGGGGAAAGGCAGGGGCAACGTAACGGAGGCTGCGGAGCTGGAGGTTTGGAAGAAGTCAGTTGGGGTCCACATGGCCACGGTCACGGCCACGGTCAACGCTCTTCTGCCTACCCGTCCTGTCTTTTATTTTGCTCCTTAATAAACTCGGATTGTGCCAAGCGGAAGTCATGCCACGCCGAAGCTGCGCTCCTGCCTTCCCTCACTTAGCGTTACGTTCTCGACTTTTCGCTACACACACCTCCAGTTTATGCTGTGCGTCGGCAAATTATCATTCATGTGTAAAGACCAGGGCCGCTTCGAAGAGTTCGCGATCCTGCGCTGTGCTGCCGCAAGCACGGGCGCCGGGTGCCTGGCCTCACGGGGAGGTCGCTGTGGACGAGCCACGTAGCTGCCGTGACTCCAGTTTTCTTGTCCTCAGATGCGTGCGCCACTCTGCACTGCGGACGCTCCTGCTGGGCGGCGCGGACCCAGAGGCCAGCGTGGAAGGCCCCGCAGTGGCTCCGCGGAATGGGCGTGTCAGCTCAGCCGGGAGAGCTCACCCTACACACAGAAGACAGAGGGGCGCTAGCAGTAGCCAGGCCTGTATGCAGCTGGCCACGGTGGCTCTGTTCACAGTAGCACGTAGCGTGGAGGACCCGGTGCCCACAGCCGAGAAGACTCTGTCTAATGAGTCGTGCCAAGGACGAACTCCAGGCTTCTGACAGCTCCTGGGGCGCTCTGCAGAGCGGGGCTGAAGCCTGCACAGACGCGGAAGCCTGCGGCTCTGTGGCGTGACTTCCAGGAACAGGCGGGGCTGCGCCCCAACGAAGGGGAGCAGAAAGCTCCCGGAGTCAGCAAGTACTTGACAGTCTGGTTTTTACTCAGACTCATATATCCACAAAAACCATGCTTTCCCCGCAAAATGGGCATTCTTTAATGTGAAATTGTTTATAAAACTATGCAAATTTCACACATGATAAGTTTCTAAACTAAACTGTGTCATGAAAGCAATAACCTATTTTTAAATTATGACCCTTGTTGTTTTATGCACTAAATTTGACCCACCTTATACCTAAATACAATCCATTTTTGACTAAGCCCTCTAATAACCTTATTATTGCATTACCATTTTTACTATTCCACTGATAGCAGAAAATTTGAGTGTGTATATTAATTTATGAGTGTCAAATATTCGCACACAGGCAGGTGCCTACTATGCGCTACACCCCATAGTACATGCTGTTAAGCTCACAGGAGATGTTATTGCGGGGCAGGGCATGGCACTGCACACTATAATCCCAGCACCAGGGATGCTGAGGCAGGAAGATCGCCACAGTGCCAGGCCAGCCTGGCTTCATAGTGAGTCCAAAGTCAGACTGGAATACATAGCAAAGCCTTGCCTGAAAATGCTGAGCCAGGGAGAACAGCAAAGACCTCGCAGATCAGTAAGCCTCATTTCTTCTCTTTATATCTTCACACTTCAGTCAAAATCTCAACTGTGGTCCAGCCACCGGAGTTTCGCCAGATACTAGATATTAAAATGAAAGAAGCCAGATGATTATCAGACATCAAAAACATTAAATGCTATTGTCGGGCTTAGTATGCTGAGCTGTAAAAGGCTCTAATCAACAGCTTCCAACATTGCCAGCTTCACCACTAACCCACTGCAATTATGGAGCATTTGACTATGTATACAACTACCTTCTCTTAGATCAAAGAGAAGAAATCTATCGTATCAATAACTATTAGAAAGTTTATTATGTCTCCACCATGTGCCCTGTATACCTGCAACAAGGACAACAATATGCTTTGTATCAATTATTGGGAATATCCTACTAACATGTTTTGAATCTGTCACATTGTAATTTCTTATTAAAAGTAATTTAAAAAATAAATAAATAATAAAGATTAAAAAAAGACCTAAGCTAAACTCAACCTCCACTTTGCTTCTGCTAAGCTTCTAAAAGTTGAAAAGTATTTTAGGGTTAGTAGTTTAAAAACAAGATACAAACTTCTGAGTTTCAGATCATTTGAAACTATAATATTAAATGTACTTTTGAGCCTACACAATATAATAAATATTACTTAGAATGTTATACATTGCATATAAAAGTTATAAATAATTTTATAATTATTTAACATTTTTGGTCTGGATTATGTGTTTCCAATGCATCCTTCCACTTTTGCAGTGATAGCTACTCACTGAGGGACACAATAGTCCCAGTCTTTCGTGTTCTCAAACCCTTGCTAGCTGGTTCCCCAAGATCTGGAGCAGGGCTTTTGTCATTTATTTTATTTATTTTTCAAAGAGACTATAGGAATGGGGAGGTAGCTCAGTAGAATGAGCACCTGTCTGGCAAGCACAGGGTCCTGGGTTCAATCCCCAGCACTGCTAAATAAGTAAGTAAGTAAGTAAGTAAGTAAATAAATAAATAAATAAATAAAAATATTTAGAAAAGATTACAAATGACACAGAATTTCATTAAACAAAATAATGAGAATGTGACGGTGTCGACCGTATTGCATAGTATTGTCCTCAAATGAGCTGCATAGGTATACATGTGCATGATGAAAAAAGAAAAAAAATTGTAAAAACTTGAGAGAAAAAGGAGGAAGATGGAAAAGAGACAAAAATAAAGTATCGACTGCCCCTTTCCGTTAGCCAGCAGCAATTCACAGAACAATGATCCAATTGGTCCCGAGGTGCAGGGCTTCTAGAAGGAAGGTTTCAGCGCCTGCAAACGGGACTCACCAGGGGCCGGGCACCGAGGACCCGCTCCGGGCTGCTGCCTGGCTTCAGGCCCCTGATGAGTGCCTGTGCGAGCAGCAGGTGACCCCTGATCACGCCGTGCCCACGGGCAGCTCAGCGGGCCTTGCTGACCTCCGCCCCCGCTCAGGTGTGGAGAACCGCCTCAGAGAGTGTCGCTCTGAGCGCCAGGTTTCCTGTCCTCACCTCCTACATTTCATGGCGTAGAAGATGTGAGTGGATGTGGTGAGCAGGTTCCCTGCGCATTCCTCGGGCTCTGGAGAAGCCGGGCGTGTGGGGTGGTGCCGCAGAGCCTCGCGGCGAGGCAGGCATCTGGGAGAGCTCAGAGCTCATCTGGGGACTGCTCGCTTTTCCTACAGCCATGTGCTGGTCACTTGCTGGCAGGAATCTGCTGGGCGCATTACGTGTGATCTCAGATAAGGTGCAACGAGAGGAACTGGCATGAGAGCTGCCAGTGATCCCCAGCCAGGATGGACTCTAACCAAGGTGCGCGGGATTCTCTGACGATGGAGGTTTTCCCTAAGTTGCTTTTATTTATTTTTATTATTTATTTATTTTGTCTTTTTGAGACAGGGTCTCGCTGTATCGTTCAGGCTGGCCTTGAGCTCACTTCTGTAGCCCAGGCTGATCTTGAACTCACACCAATCAGGAAGAGACATGCTTGAGACCCGTCTTTTCTATACTGTTACACTGTCAAGGCAGTGAGGGAACTAATCTGGCCCAGGAGAGTGTCCAGTGCGCTTGGATGCTCATCAGATCTTGGCCAAGTGTTCGACTGAGTGTCCTATTCTCTTGGAGCAAGCATCCCTAGAGTTTAGTGCAAAAACTGCAGCTCTCAGAGAGGCAGGGAAACATGGGCTTGGGCGAGCAGCCTGATCAAGGTATGGAGCAATCCTGGGGGTGACGTCCTCAGGCTTCAGCCATGCGTGGACTGGCCAACATGTGGTGTGAGTGGAGCAGGGCTTGGAGCGCGTCATCTCTTCAGAGTGAGCTTCCGGGACCAGGCAAAGGGCCAGCAGACCTAAGGCTGGGCTTCTGAAACTCGCAGAGGCAGTTAGGGTGCAGCTGGCTTAAAGGCGTGTGCAAGGGTGTCTATGAGTGTAGCTGGTAGCAGCACCCTGTAGACTCCACTTGTCTTCTCAGTACAGGTAGAGAGTGTCTTGGACCAGCCTGAGCAGGTACAGAGAAGCACTGCCCCATATAGCTGCTGCGAGTTTTCATTTCTGTCTAACCTATGTGTATAGCCATAAATAGGGAGAGTCCATTATATTGCAAGAGGCCAGGGCCAGAAGCACAGACGCTGAAGCCGGAGCTGGCTGCAGGCTGTGGGTGCCAGCACTGTGGCCTGAGCTTGCAGAGCATGAAGTGGGGGCAGGGCTGGCTCTGTTCTCCTGGGAATGCCCGGTGAGTTTTCTGGCTGGGGTCAGTGTTTCAGTCAGATAGGCTCCAGAGGGGCTTAGGCTTCTGGACCAAATTATTCTAAGTGCAGGCTGGGTGGGGTCACTAGTGGAAGTTTTCCATGGGAAAACTTTTGCCAAAATAGTTCTGTCCAAGGTGAGTGCAGCGTGTTGAGCCTGTCAGTCCCCATGTCTGACAGAGCTGCTTCCATGCATAAGCAGCATGGAAGGATCTGTTTAGGGCTGGTTGCTCCAGAACAGTACCAGGCAGTCCTAACTTGATGGGCCCAGCTTGGCGGGCAGGTATGTGGCAGGGCCGAGCATTCCACTGCAACTGCTGAGGAGGCCTAGCACAGCCCGAGGCACCTGGACAGCGAGGCCACAACCCAAAGTGAACATGTCAGGTTATTTTTTTACCAGAAGGATACCTGGGAGGCAAAGGGAAGCAATCTCACTGCCTGGGCCAAGAATGTGCACAGGGGCACACTTGGGTGCTCCCAGGGGCTAACAGGCTAGGTGTCCCTGGCTTTCTGAGCCCAAGGACCCAGATTCTATCAAAGCCAGCAGCTCCCAGAGACGTGTGGAACTTTTCCTGGTAACCAGTTTCTGCCAGATGCTGCAGTAAAGCTTTAGCACAGTTGGAGAGTCAGTAACCAGAAGGGCAGCGATATTCTGGGGAACTACTGATGTGGGCTGTGAAGGCTGCCCCCAAAGAGGATAAACAGGCTTGTGAGCCCCTGGGAGGCTGAGTCCAGGTCAGCCAAGCTCTGTGTTCAGAATCAGGGTCTTCCACTGAGTGGCAAAGAGACACTGATGGACAGGAGCCAGCGGAAGGCAGAAGGCACGGTGCACCGAAGTCCAGGCAGGTGAACCAGCAGGCTGTGGGGGGCAGAAGGCCGGGTCAGTGCATACAGCAGGCGATCACAACGACATCAATAGCATGAGGTCTTGGGTAGCTTTAGAGGAAGGGAGGGGCTTTGTAGCAGTTCACAGCCTGTGTGCACTTTGCAATCTTGAAGCCTCTGGGTAATCCTTATCCAACCCTCTCACGGCGTGGGATACTGTTTGATATAGGTGTGGGGGGTGACCCACATGAAGTCTCACAGCCAATGGCCTAATGTCAGGCAGGGCCCAGGGGACAATGACAGAATTGTGGAGCTGGAAGGGACAGAGAAACAGGCTGTCTCGGAGTGACCAAATCCATTTTTAGAGCCTCCCTAAAAATAGTGGGAGGGTTCCCAAACACTTGTGGCAGTTCAATCCAAGCGAGTTGCTTCCTGTGACAGCTGACAGCAGCGAGGCTCATGGTGAGCCCTGAGAAGAGTCGTCTTTGCCCCATCCCTCTTGCAAGAGAGTTTTTAGAACTTCTGCAATGCGGTTCTCTGTCTCAGGCTGATGCAGGCGTCATCTTCCTCTTGTGGAACAGTCAGAGCTGGAGGTGCAGGCTTAAATGAAGAAGGCTGACTGGCTTGGTACGGGGAGTTGACTGCCTTTATTCTGACAAGGAGCTGTCTTCCAGAAGCAGCAAGGGGACTGGCTTACACAAGAACTCATGTTTCGTGAACTGTTCTCCCGGGCTGCAGGTCTGTGCCTGAGAGAAGGGGAGAGAGGCAGGAGTCTCAGTTGCTGTTGCATGATAACTTTCTGACAAGAGGGGACTTTTGAGGGCAGAGGCTTCAGTTCGATTGCCTACCAGGAAAATCCTAGATTGGTCCCCAACATAGACATAGAAGGTTTTGAGAGTCCTTATCTTTTAGTCTGTAGGGGCCTTTATTGCTTTAGTGCCCACAACTCTTCTGTCAGGCTTCTGGTATCAGGGGTGACTCTTGACACACTGAAGGGGTTTTGCCCAACTTTGATGTCTTTATGATTGCTTGCCTGGGCTGTTCCTAGGTGAAGTGGCCTTTGGGAAAAGCTGCGGCAGCTCATTGGCCAGGGCTGAGTTCCCAGTCTTCCTCAGTCAAACTGTGGAGGTCAGAAGGAGCTACTGACAGCTATCTTGAGTGGGCCTTAGTTAGATGGTGCCACCTGACTGGGATGGGCAGTGTTGGGAGCCACAGGAAGCCAGGAAATTAATCAAATGCATGTAGACGGAACTGTGCCTCAGTGTCTAAAGCAAACAAGCTACCCAAGTGCTGAGAAAACTATCCTGTCTGGTTTAGGCCAGTTATTAGTCCCTAAGCAACCTTGTGTCATGTGATGCAAACTTTGCAAAAGTATACATAAAGGATGCCCACCTGGCCACACCCTTTTGAAGACTGAGGTCGAACTTTGCTAAGGAAGGTATGAGGTCTCTGTTACCCCACGTGTGATCACCACAGAATTGCAAGTGAAGGCTTCGTCCCTCACAGCTACCACCTGTTGCCTGGCTTCATGCACAGACACAACAGCCTATTGCTGGTGATGTCCATGCCCCTCACTCACGTTCACTCAACAGCATTCAGGGGCTAAGCATTCCACCTCCTCTTGAGAGTGGTCCTGACTAGACCAGGCTCTCCTTCACTTCTGGATGATCAGGACTGATATCCAGACTGAGATGCGGTATGGATGTTAATCAATCAGGTAGACAGGCAAATAGGCAGGCCGGTAGACAGATAGATGGATAGACACAGACGGACAGACAAACAGGGAGGCAGGCAAGCAGGCAGGCAGGCAGGCAGGCAGGCAGGCAGGCAGGCAGGCATGCAGGCAGACAGACAGAGTCCCTTTGGAGTCTGATGTGAGTTGCATGAGCATGTGGTCAGGAATCCTCATCCGAAGCTCTGAGGGAACTTGAGTAGCCTTGAGGTATGCCTTCCTGTCAGAACCTGAAGGGGTCCTTGCTCTGTCTGCAAGGGCCACTAGTGGTGATCAAGGAGGACATAGTGATAGATCTTCATGGCTGATGCATGAATGCAGTGGGGAGCAGAAACAACAAAACAACACCCAGGATTTGGAGACAGATTTATTGTATGGCAATAGGTACTGCTTGGGGTCATTCCCAAAATATGAGGCTTTGAAGGCCCAGGGAAAAAGGTTTCTATGGAGCTCCAAAGGGGACGTACAGAAGTAGAATACTTGGCTGGCCTTGGTTTATTCTTACAGTATGCACCAGAGTGGCCAGCTACGCATCAGAATGACCAGCTATGCATCAGAGTGAGTGACCAGCTATGCATCAGAGTGACCAGCCATTTCTAGAAGACAGAAGCAACTGAACTGCAACAGGAGCTGTCACTGCGGCAAATGAAGTACACTGGCTGGGGTGGGGAGATTTTCTGCTATGCTGCTGAACTGTGTGTGCTGCACTCCTATGGAGCTACCACAGCCCAAAGCCACATCCTCCCAGAAGCTAAAATCTGGCTGCTGAAGGGATGTGAACAGGCATTGTTGACATCCCTGAATTTAAAGATTCTTTAGGACAAGGCAATGAGGAAGTAGAGGTGACAGTGCTCAGGTCACATGCTAGAATAGTTCTGTAAGATCTAAGCATTGAAATCTGTAGGAATCTGTACAGCAAAATTCACAGTACTCTGAAAAGAGAGGTCAAACAGGATTTCAGGGAAATGAAAAGATGTTCCTTGCTGCGTGGTCCTAATTAAAATGTCATTAGTACATCCCACAGATCTAGTATACCTCATGGATCTAAAATTGATCTGAGGCTGGTGAGATAGCTCAGCAGTCTAAAGTGTCTGCTTAGGCAAGCATAGGCAGCTGCAGGGACTGCAGTTCAATTCCCAGCACCACATGCTGTGCCAGCCCCACACTCAGGGCAGGCTAAGCTGTCCATAACATAAATAATACTTAAAAAAATAAAATAAAATTGATCTGGAACTAGAAGAGACCTACATAGCAAAAGCAATCCTGGGCAACAAAAGAAAGGCAGGAGGCATCACAATCCCTGACTTGAAATTATATCATAAGGCCAGTCAAATAGTTCAGTGCATTAAAGCACTTGCAAGTGGGCACAGGGGCTGTGAAGTCAATCCCTGTGCCTGCCATGTTGGCCTCACCCCTGGGACACGCTGAGATGGCCAATGAGACTGGGCATGGTGGCACGCACCTATAATCCCAGCTCTCTGCAGGCTGTAAACAGGCCTATCGCTATGAGTCTAATGTAGTAGGGAGACCCTGAAAATCTTGGAGAGAGAGAGAGAGAGAGAGAGAGAGAGAGAGAGAGAGAGAGAGTATACCAAAAAGCTACTGTGATAAAATCAGCATGGTACTGCCAAATAAACTAGACCTAGGGATCCACGAAACAGATTAGAAGATGCAGACACAACTACAAACACACTCAGCCACGTTACCTTTGACAAAAAAGCCAAAAATGTTCACTGGAAGGAAGATGGCCTCTATAAAATTTGGTGCTTGGAAAACTGGCTCTCCACATGTGAAAAGTTAAAATTAGACCCATGTCTATCACCATGCACAAAACTACAGTTAAAATGGGAACAAAGATTTATATATTTAAAACTGAAATACTAAATATTCTGGAGGAGAAAGTAGGTAGAAATCTTAAGAACATACATATAGGTAGAGAGTTCATGAACAAAAATCAAACTGCATAGGAAAGTCTTCTAAGAATCAACGATTGGGATCTCATCTTTTCAAAAAGTTTCTGCACATCAAAAGAAATCAACAGAGTAAAGAGAAAACTCACAAATTGGGGAAAAATATAGCTGACTGCTCCTCAGACAAGCCTCCTTTGTAGAACATATAAAGAACTGTTAAAAAAAAAAAAAAAAATCAAGCCTCCAGCCTCCAAATTTCAAAGACCCAATCCAAAAATGGTCACCTGAGATAAATATACACTTCACAAATGAAGAGATACAAATGACCAATAAACACACAAAAAAGTGTTTAACATCACTGGTCATTCGTGAGATGCAAAATAAAACAATGGTGAGATATCATCTACCAGTAAGAATGGCTACAAAGTCAAAAAACAAATGCCAGAGAGGCTGTAGGGGGGAAAGGGACCCTTCTCCACTGTTGGTGGGAACGCAGGCTGGTGCAACCTTTATGAACATCAGTATAGAGACTCCTCAAACAGCTAGGATTGGAGCTCCCATGCAAGCAAGCTATTCCGCTCCTAGGTATTTTACCGAAATAACTGAAACCATCATACAACAATAAGATACGTGCACCCACGTTTATAGCAGCACAACTCGTCATAGCTAAATCTTGGAAACAAGCCAAATGCCCATCAGCTGAGGAATGGCTAAGAGAGAATGGTATTTTTACACAGTGAAGTATTAATCAGCTGTAAAAAACGATAAGTTTGAGGCTTTTGTAGATAACTTGAGGCAACTAGAGGCTATTGGTAAGGGAAAAATCAGACCCACATGTGCGACTCTTGTACGGTTTCACTAGTGTGAGATCCTGAAAGAGGAAATAAAATTAGAAAGGTACAGTAGATGCTTGAAAGTAAAATAAATTGTTCAGTTGGAAGGAAAAACTGGGGTGAGGAAAAGGATTAAAAAAAAGAAAATATATACTTAGGTACATAGGCAGGACAGTTTGGATAATATAATGCTGATTTCTGCTGGTCTTTTTAAAGGAGCAATTAATGGTTAATTTTTTATTGCTTTTTAATTCCTTATAACCTTTTAAATCCAAACTTACACATTTATATAAGATAATCTGAACAACTGATTTGAATATGACATCATACCATACAGCAACCATTGTTGAAATTCTAGCTTAACCTATTTGATTTAACGTCAGCTGGTTGACAATACTTATCATTTTTTGTTTGTTTCATTTCTTTTTAAAATTTTTTAATTCATTTTAATGAGAAAAAAGTTAAAATGGTAATGAAACAGTTTCAAAACAGATTAGTAGAATGGGAACAATAATTAATACATGGTATATTGCTGTCTTATAATGCTGAATTTCCCCTATTGCCTATCTGTCTATTTTTAGATTTTATTTAATTAGTTATCTGGATTTTTGAGACAGGGTCACACTGCATAGTTCAGGCTGCCTCTGAGCTCACTTGGTAGCCCAGGGTGACCTTGAACTGGTAGTAAGCCTCTTGCCTCTGCCTCTGAGTACTGAGATCACAGGCAGGTGACACTTTGCTTGAGTTTCCTCTTATTTTTAAGTACATGTGGTGTTGACTAATATTCTTCAGACTTGTAACCAGTAGGAAGTGTGCACGAGCTCGCTCATGTATACACACACACACACACTTTAAGAGTAGGAATGTGTTTGCACTTCTGCGGAGGCTCGCAGCTTCAAAACCTGCAGGAGGTGTCTGTTGGGTGGAGGCCTGGGGAGAGCTGATAGCCAGGCTGTCCCTGTCAGAAGTCCCCGGGGTCGTTTGCAGAAGCTCAGAGCTTGCTTATGCTCTTCCACTGACTTGGTTACACTGACTCACACCACGGACCACCATTTGCTTTACTGAAAGTCTCCTGATATGAATATTGATTACTGCCAAAAACTGAGTTCATGTCACCACCTAGATGTGTTCAGCCAAGAAGCCCGGTGCCATAGCTTAGCTTAGTTCCCACGCAGAGACAAACACTGAGGAAACGAAAGATGGTGATGTGGTTGGTGTCAACACTGGAACGTTTCAGAACTCTAAGCCCCTCCATGCCAGATATCTTACTTGTGAAATTACCTTAAATGCCTGCTGCCTGTGTGCCAGTTTCCTATAGAACTGACACTGTATTTTGGACCTTCAAAAGGCTATGTTATAAAACTTTAGGCCCACTGCAGTAATTCACGAACACAACATCGAGTGGTTTGCCACCATCGAACTTGTCATTTGCACAAAGCCTACATGCCGCGGTGAGGCAAACCTTGCGCTCCTTCACCGCACCTCCTTCTCAGCTGGTGTGCAGAGGGAGTGAGCGAGGGAAGGACTGGCTAGGCAGGAGGAAGCCAAGAACAGTCCAGTCGTCTCAGAGACAGAGAAAGCACAGATCGTGGGGAACAGCTGTGGGCAGAGATATGGCCATCAGTAGGGACGGGGAGCCTTGGGGGGTCAGATCTCCTTCTGGCGGTGAACAGTGGGACCAGGAGTAGTCCCCGGACAGGAGCACTGGCTGGGGGAAGGGCTGAGCATGCGGCTCTAGCGTGTGCCCTAGAAATGTCCTCTCATCTGGAGGAAGAGCTTGTGGTGGAGAATAGGATTGGGTGAGGCTGAAAGGGAGGGGCCCCAGGGCTTCTTGGTGGCTTATCGTGAGGAGACCTGAGCTCACACAGAGCTCTCTGTCTCCTCATACAATGTGGGAGCCATGTATGTCTGGTTTCTAAGCAGCAGCCGAGGAAATCTACTTTCTGTGAGTTATCCTGATTCAAGCATTTTGTGACAGCAATGGAAAGCACACCGAGACAAGCACCAGCTGAGGGCCAGGCACGCTCTCCTCAGGGTCCCAGCTCACTGCTGCCTGGTGTGCCGTGTTCTCCTTCCCATTCCGTAAAGGTCCGTGAGAGGCAGTGCCTCGAGATCAGCCTTCTATTTAAGTTGAAGCCTTTAAGAAGAGAGAAGAATCTACTAAATTTCTCTTTGCTAGGAAACAAGAGATTAAAAGTAAGATTCTGTGCTTTACATCAATCACTGGTTCCATCTGGTGAATGTTCCCTTTGATGGCCTCATTTAGAACTTGAAGAGATTTTGTGCAGATTTAAAATTCTCATTACAGCTCTTGCCAAAGCCTCTTAAATGCAAAGCAATCTTAACTTTAAAAATTTAGAAATTGCTGAGAGAGTCGTATCATTTGCAGCCAAAAACTAAAGACTGTAAGATAAAATGGGTCATGAACAAACATTTCTAGACATTCTATAAGACTCGTGCTCTCTGAAAATGACAGCAACAAGACCTTCATGGTGATGTGTAAGGTCTTTCCCCATATAGGGCTCCATTTGCTCTTTAGTTTCCAGGTCGCACGCCTTTTTCTAGGCAGATGTGAAGTGCCAGTACCTGATACAGGTGCTTTGGAATATTTGCCCCTTCCCTGGGTTTGGAAGGAATCCTGCTTGGTCTTGATTTTATGAGCTACGTGTTTCTTCTGCGCCTCAAGCAATACGGTCTCCTCCCAAACCATGTCTTTCGCTTTCAAGAAATTGGATGTCTCTGTTCTGCAGTATATCCTATATGCCATTTCCAATGGAAACACACACACACACACACACACACACACACACACACACACACTACACTGAAACATGCTTTTTTCCCTGGAAAAGTCCATTTTGTTGTTTAGTTAACTATGGCTCATCTTCCAGCTCCTTATTCACCATGACTTAAATGCCTCTCTGTAAGGGCATCTTATTCCTCCTGGGCTGAACGGATAGTTCATTAACTTAATTATTTCATCTGCAAACATCATTTCTATATTTCATATGGACTCCCACAATACCTATATTTTTTTCTAAATTTTAACATCCCCTGAATTCATAAATGCATACTTTTCTCTGTACATTCTACTGGTTGAATTTCCAGTTCTTAATATTTTCTTCACAGAAAAAAGAACCATGCAGTATTTCTTTTAAAAGAGCAGAGAGGAGAGAATAAGCCGCAGAGCAGTGTAGAGCCATCCCCATGATAGATTGGCAATATCTCTGTAATTATTTCCATCATAACTCTTTCCCTGATAGCACACAATGACTTCCACAGCAGACACATATGTGAGCTGAGTTTTCTTGGGACTGTCAAGCGCAATATGCCAGGACGAGGTGCGATTCTGCTGCACAGATTGCAGTGCATTCAGAATGCCAACAAATTGGAAATAACCTTGTTTAAAAATTCTTTCTCAAAACCGATGCTCTGCTCTTTCTACTTTCTATATAAACATGTGGGTAAAAGAGACTAAAGGAAAAATTCTCAACCTGTGATAGAAATGAAAGAAAAGGAACAGCCGGCGTGTTTAGTGAACGTCCTCTTTGGGGGTTCAGGGTCTGACTACTAGATCAGACTTGTAGTGATCCACCTGTGTACAGCCTCCCAAGAGCTGGGTTCACAGGCAGCGCTGCCATGCCTGGTCTAGTGAACATCCTCTTTGACCTGATTCTATCAAATCAGTTGCCTCAGTGGCCCATTCGGCTACATCCTGATCATGGAGTGTGCGATTGTTCTCGTTGTATATGGGGGAAATGGAAGCGACTCGTCTCCAGTCCTGCTCAGGAGAGCAAATTGAGAATGAGAGGCCACACAGGGACTGGACCACCTCTGGATGTTGGTGGCCCTGTGCTGTGGGCTTTGTGCATAACCAATGCATGCACGGCACTGGGCACATGCCAAGGTCGCCCATGAGAAGACCGTCAGCTGTCTTTAAAGATCTATTTTAGCTCAGAAAACATGGTTTCAGTGGTCGTGATGTGGGTTGTGTACAAAACGGTGGTGCACACGACGCATCTGAACTGAACCACACATTCTTCTTAGGATTTCATAGCTGACTGTGTTAAAATAGTCACAAGATTACTAAACACCCAGGGTCAATAACACATGCCTAAGTTGTGTTCCTTGGCTCTCTCTGAGAATGAGGGAAAATGAATTATCATCTCTTTCTAGTTAAGCAGACAAAAGAGTGAATCCATTTTCCCCGGCTCCTTCCACACCTAGCTCCTCCGAGAAATCCACCTTAATGAATAACCCTAACAATTGAATGTTCTATCTTGTGCTTGCTCAAACACTAATGTACCATGGGAGTGCACAGTAATTGATGTCTGGTCACTTTGGGTTCTGCAAATGTGCTTGGAATGCAGCGTATACTACTCAGTGCTCTGCCTAATAAGACTGCTGGGCAGCAGCCCGCTCCTCAGCATCTGCGCTGGGGACTGAATAGCGAGGAGAAGAAAAGGAGAAGGCCGAGGCAACAGAAAAACCACGGAGCACCCAAAAGGCAGAGTGGGGACTTCAGCAAGGGCAGCCAGAGAGAATGGTTTCGTGAGCCCAAAGAAGATTCTAGAAGGAGAGGAGGGTTTGAGTAGCACGGGCCTGGCAGGAACCGTTTGTTTTCAAGGAAGTGACTGATGACAGCCTCGTTAGCATGAGGAGCACGGATAACAGGAGGTAGGGGTTGGTGGATGCACTGCGGAGGATGGCGTAGCGGCAGAGAGGGCGCACGTATCCTAGACGCTTCATGACCAAGGACTGAAAGAAGCTGGAGTGTGGGCTGGATGGGAGGCACTTGGTTACTGTCCGAGAGGGCCAGGAAGAACTAGAGAGAGGTTGAAGAGGAAGGGCAGGAAAAGAGGCGGCACTGGTCACTGCCATTCACGGAAGAACTAGACAGAGGTTGAAGAGGAAGGGCAGGAAAAGAGGCGGCACTGGTCACTGCCATTCACGGAAGAACTAGACAGAGGTTGAAGAGGAAGGGCAGGAAAAGAGGCGGCACTGGTCACTGCCATTCACGTGTCATCTGGTGTCAGTTGAGAGCCGGAAATTTGGATTTAATTCCCAATAGCTGTGTGATTTTGGACAGGCTTCAATCTTGTCATTTGTTAGATGTGGATAACTTGGAGTTGCTGTGAAGATTAACTGCTATAATAATTTAAAATACTTAGCCTAGTGGCTGGCTCATGGTAAATATCCAATAGGTAACAGCTAGTATGATAGCCAGTGTTAAAAAGCTGCTAGATTAAAGTCACAGATGAAGAAATTAGTGCCCAAAGGAACATAAATACCACCCCCCCCAAGTATGATTGACTAAAGATGTTATAATTTACACTGTAGGAGGTGAGCTGAATTAAAAATTATAGATGGGCTCAAGTTTTCTTTTTTAATAAAGGATCATTATATTATCTGCTGAGAGTAAGAACTTCATAATGTAAGTTTTTATCTGAAGCTCCATTTTTTCATTGACACATAGTTTACAAGTAAAATAACAGGTGGAAAATATTAATGACTATTAAAAATGAAAGTTATCAATTTCTTTTAAAAATTTTTACTTTATTAAAATACTGAGTTTATTTTGCCCGTGTGTTTGTCTCCCTACCATCTCCATGTCTGACCACCACCACTACTAGGTCTTATCATAACGTTCCGTACATACTTAGAACCAAGTAAAGGGCGGAATTCCATCTCTAAAAACTACCCAGGCATTGCAGACAACACATTATTGTCAACAGGGCCTGGACAATAAAGTTCTCACTAAAAAGGATAGCCAGACAGCAACTTACAGAAATGAAAGAAGACGGAAAACCTTAACAAACTGTTTACACTATTTTCTTAGAGACTTCCTGCACTGCCAGAGATCTGGGGCAGCCTCCTGGTTAGTCATCCGGAAGCAGTTCTTCACATAACTGATGAATCTGGCTTCCACTTTGGGAACAGAACCGCCTTTTTCTATACTTGCTTGCGTTTTTGCTTTAATGTCTTCTGCAGAACTAGGTCCCTAGGGTGTTTCAGGAGCCTTTCCCTGTTTCTTGAAGCGTTTCCGCCCTTTTGATCTTGCATTGATGGATTTGAGTCTTTTCCATTCAGGCTTGATTTTTGTGCATTTTTGGCTGGAGTATCTCGTATTGATTTCATCACTGAAGCTTTCTCTTCAGTTTCTTCTCATCAAAATCATTATCCTCATCATCTTCATCAGCATCAGCAGCGAGTTTTACTTTTTCCTGTGCCATCTTGTTGCCTCCTCCAGGGGCAGATCACTTTCCAGATATACTTAAGAGTTTTACATCTTCTTCCTCTTCCAACTCTCCATCTTCTTCCTCAACTACTAATGGCTGTCCACTAATATGCACAGGCCCTGAACCACACTTCAACCATAAGACAACAGGTGGTGTAATTTCAAAGCCCCCAAGGGAAACCGTTGCCTATACAGACATTCTCAAAGTCGCCAGTGTTACTTTAATTGGACTGCCTTTATAATTCCCAGCCTCTGCTTCAACAATGTGCAATGCATCCTTTGTACCTGCCCCTAAACTGATGGTTCTTAATGACTCGCTTTCATTGTTATACACCTTAAAGTTGTCACCACTGTCAGCCCTCCATTGACAACTAAAAAGATAGTTTTGGGTTCCAGAGGGCTCGTGTCCATATCCACTGGATCTCCCATGGAGTGGCGGTGCACACTGAGGTGGGAGAGAATGCAGACAGAAGTGAATGAGTGCTGCCCCACAGATCAGACACCCAGGACAGGATGATGCCAGCATCCCAATTTCATAGTAGCTGGTCTCTCCAGTGGGGTGGCTTACTTCCAACAGTGTGACATTGCCTGATACCAGAATAATAGAACAGGCATTTTGGCTCTGTAGACTTGAGAATTACAGAGCTTTCCATGGTAACAGTTGAGAGACAAGACATTTGTGAAGGCTGATGGGTAAAGAGTGGATGTGGGGAGCATACTGGTTAGGGAAGGAGTGACTCCAGGAAGGGAGGGCACTCAGCAGCAAACTGAGTTGAAGCTGTGGCGCCAGACCAAGGCACCACTCTGCAAGCAGGAAGCGGAGTCACAGAAAGAAGCTTCAGTAGTGCAAAATTCTGGGGGTTAAAAAAAATCCAGTGATATAGACATTGATGATCCCGGGTTTATTACTCATGATTAATGAAGATAAGTTCCCATGAATGGAATTATCATTTGGAAACGCAGAAAAGAAAATGTTGAGAATCGGGCCTCAGCCTAAATAACGAGGAGGGTAGATACCAAGAGGGCATTTGCTCTTCGCCTTGCGAGTTTGTCACACCAGCCTGAAGATTCTCATGGGGGAAGTGCGCAGACTTGAGGCACCGTGAGGATATTTGAGCCACCGCTCTTAAAAACATTAATCTTCATATTCTCCTAAACGGTCGTCTGTGGAAGTGACCTGTATCTCCTTGTTGAAGAACAGTGCTTCACCCATTCTTGAAGACATTGTGCATTATGATTTCACCCTCTTATCAAGTAGCAACACAAACCAGCCACAATGATGCTAAATCTTCTACGAAAAAGAAGGACTTGGCCAGCGAGTATCACTAAGAACCCAAAGAAATTGAATGGGAAGAGCTGAATCAAGGGTGAGCAGAATACAGTGGTGCCTTGGTTTACAATCTAAATTTGCTTTATGATTTTAGGAAAGATGAATGTGTTCTTTGTGTTTGTATGGGAAACATGGCCATGGTAATGTTTGTTACCCAACACAGAGCTTATGAATAGATTCAATTATGAATTATTATGATGAATTATGAATTATTATTATGAATAGATTTTTGCAGAACACTTTTGTTTGGGAATGAAATTGTTTGCAAACAGAAACATTCATGAAATCAGGTGCTACAGTACTGTACAGAATTGAACAAGGTAGCATTTTCTTTTACTATAGCATTTGACATTCTGCAAAACACCCTAGCAAATGCTATTAAAATGTGGCTATGTTGTTACTAGAAATTTGGAGATGGCAATGACCCATATTTAATGAAGAAGTCAAATGCTAGAGTTGAGATGGAAGACAATAGAAGAAGAATCCAAAAGCCTTTGAGAACATGCTAGAGAGATTTAGTAGGCAAGCAGAGAGGACAGGTCATCTTTCCAACCCATAAAACATGTTCTGGAGAAAGAAGCCAGGGGGCTGAGATGTTCTGCAGACTGTCCGCTTTAGATCATGGTTATTGGTAGCAGATGGTACATAGAACCCTGTGGGCTCCATAAAATTGCTGGTAAGATTTTGAAATCGTATGACCATGCCATGCCACCTAACCCCTTATTTTATTTACTTATTTATTTAGCCAGTCTTTTTGAGATAAGTTCTCACTATGTAGTTCAGGCTGGCCTTGAGCTCATTTTTGTAGCTCAGGCCAGTCTTGAACTAGCACTGATCCTCCTGCCTCCGCTTCCCAAATGCTGGGATAACAGGTGTGCACCACAATGCCCAGCTTAACCCTGTAAAGCAAAGTAATGAGCAGTGTTGGAAGCTTATGTACATATGGGGCCATATGTGGATATATGAACATACATACAGGCCTACTTGCAGAAAGATGTGCAAATAATTAATAAACTGTTACTTCCATCTTTAGTAGTGTGATTTGAACTCCATAATAACTTCATGGCCTAAGGACTATTGGGGAACTCCCTTAAAATTAAGGCAAGTTATTTCATTTGTAATCCTACAGCTTGGAAATGTTTTTTCTGGCCTATTCACAGGTGAGTAGAAGATTGCGTCTTTTGCTCTGGTTTCTCATAGCATGTCCAGGATAGAATCAGCACATGCTCTAGGTGTGGGTTTGCATTTCCTGCAAGCTGCCTGAGTATGTGACCCCTGCCCCAACACAGAGTTCCATGTTCTAGCCCAGGGATCAAAAGCAGGTCAACAGCACGATGCAACTGCTCCACCTCAAAGCTGCTGGTCTTGAGGCAGAAAGATATAGCATGCTAAGTGTGGCTGTGGCACCTAGCGGAACGAGGTATTTTGCGAGACTGAGGTGATGTGCTTGAAGATGCAGTGCACACTCAAGGTCAATCATGACGGTAGGGTTGCAGACTTTACAAGTCTAGGAAACCCAGGGGTCAAGGTAGGAATTGCCTCACTGACTATTCCTGGGGGAATTCTTAGGAGAATTATATTTCCTGGCCCTGCATTTTAGTTTCTGAGGAACTAGACTTCTGTTCTCCAAAAGGAAATATGTACCTACCAGGAAACACTGTACTCTGAGTAGTTCTAAAATTGAAGCTTAGGCTGATGCTTGATCACTGCAGGTCTCACAGCAGGTAGCACAAAACAAGGAGAGAAGTCACTGCGCAAGCGAGCACAGTTAGTCCTGTGTACCATGGGGAGGAAGCGCTGTTGCTACGCAGTGGGGAAAAGGAGGATGCACTTCTCCTGTCCCATGAGGGTCTTCCTGGCAGCCACTGCTCAGTTTTCATAAGCGGAGAAGAAGTTATAGTTGGAGAAAGTCACGGAGTTTAGGAACTCAGATCACATAGGTATAAAACTCTGAGGCTCCCCATTAGTTAACTGACCTACAGTGGTATTGATGCTGAGGATAAGGAGAACGTGGGGTGGATGACGAACTTCAGCAGCAATGAGGACTGACAGCAGCTCTAAGATCAGAAGCTAAGGAAGGGCCACAGTTTGTCCCATGACACACCTTTTTGCAACTTTCACCAAGAAAAGAAAACAGTTCAGCTATTTTTACATAGTTTGGACAGACTAGGCTTTGCAACCAGACGTTATTAAAAAAAAAAAAAAAAAAAAAAAAAAAAAAAAAAAAAAGGTCTACACCTATTGTAGAAAAGAATTTGATCCAAGTTCTGTAAAGAGCAGACTTCAGTGGTCATGCGGCATGCTGCTCAGATATCCTCCGATAAGGAGCTCCCCATCACTTCAGTGCCAGAGGAACTGGCCAGTCTGGGCTGAGAGTCCAGGCTCCATTTATCGGTTGCCTTTACCCACAGGAATTTACCTTAGCAAAGGTCATATTCCCTTCCTGGAGCAAGCCCTGCATGTGATGGTCATCCAAGATGGAGGCAAGGTACGCAGCCCACTTACCACCATCCAAGGTATGGATGAAGCGCCACCATGGCCCTAGCACTTACTCTTAAGAGCACTCTTCAAGAAAGCTCCAACCTGTAAATCCTCTTAGTCTGTGCCCTGGATGCCCAAACCAAGAAACAAGGCCTTGGAGAAAGTGAACAGGGGCAGTCTCAAGCCAGGGGGCTTCCTGCCTCTCTTCTAACTCTCCATGCTCTGACTTCCAACTCTGGTCATCAGTGTGCCTTTTCCATAAGCGTGAATGGAATATCAAAGTCCAAAGTTAAGATGTGGGGAACGGAGCAGTGAAGTAAGCTTACTTTCAGTGGAAATCAGCCTTAGGCAGTTAGAGTGTGCTAATGTAAAAGTCAGGATGATGCCAACATCATACAGAATAGATCTGGTTGAGTAGAAGGCATTATATGAAGGTTTTGTGAGCTAATGCCTATATGGATGTTTTACCAGTGTATTCTAAATTTTTAAAAATTTTCTTTTTTATTTTAAAGAGAAAAATACTATAAAGGTGACACAAAATTTCAAAACACCAGGAGCATAGTAATGGTCAGTACATTGCTCATTTCTATCTTCAGAGTGGTTGCTCAGATTACAAGTTATAGGTATGAAAAAGTGACCAAACAAAATACGTACAAATCTTTCTTTTCGACAAACTAATAGAAATGAGTAGCATCGCTATTTTAACTACGTTGGGTATTTACTTTTACTGTTTCATTTTTGTCTCCTTTTCCCTATCCCAGTTTCTCTTTCCTTTTCAATAGTTTTGTTCCATTGCCCAGTATCTATTGTACACTTTGGATCTTCTTTGCTCTTTTAGCTTCTTCCAGTGGAGAGACAATATTAGCATTTACACATATGATACTGATCTATTTCACCTTTGAACATGGTCTAAAGTTTCATTCTTTTGCCTATAAAAGTGTCAAGGTTCCCAGAATATCAAAAGTAATCAAGGGCAACAATGCGCAGGCAAGAGGAATTGCAATCCCTGACCGGAAATTATACTACAAAGATACTGTGATGAAACCATCACAGTAGGGGCATAAAAACAGACCTTCGGATCAATGGAATGGATTAGAAGGCGCAGACACAACTGCGAACATACTCAGCCACCTTATCTTTGAAAAAGAAGCCAAACACATTCACTGGAAGAGATATTCTCTTTAATAAATGATGCTGGAGGGGGCTGGGGACATAGCTCAGTAGAATAATTGCTTGCCCAGCAAGCACAAGGTCCTAAGTAGAATCCCCAGTTCCAGGAAAAAAAATACAATGCTGGAAAAACTGGTTTTCCAGATGTCAACAGCTAAAATTAAACCCATGTCTATTACCTGTGAACTAAATTACAGTCAAAATGGATCAAAGATTTAAATATTAAAACTGAAACAATAAATCTCCTGGAGGAAAATGTACGTAGAAATCTAAAAGACATATAGGTAGGTAGAGATTCATGAATAAAAGCCAAAATGCATGGGAAATACCATGGGAAATACCTCAAAGAATCAATAACTGGGATCTCATTTTTTGAGAAATTTTTATACTTCCCAAGAAATCACCAACTGAGTGAAAAGAAAACCCATGAACTGGGAAAAATTTATAGCCAACTGCTCCTCTGACAAAGATATTCTATATAGAACATATAAAGAATTTTTAACAATCAGAAATATTAAACACTCAATCCAGAAATGGGCATCTGAGATGAATATATATTTGTCAGATGAAGAAATACAAATGGCAAATAAATATATGAAAAAATGTTCAACAGCATTGGCCATTTAAGAAATGAAAATTAAAACAACACTGAGATTCCATCTCACCCCAGAATGACTGTCATCAAGAAATCAGGTGGTAAGTAATGCTGGAGAGGCTGTGGGGAACAAGGAGCTCTTCTTCACTCTTGGTGGGAGTGCAGACTGGTACAACCACTATAGAAATCAGTTGGAGATTTTTCAAAAAGCTAGGATTAAAAAAGAATGCTAGGATTGGAGGTTCCATCTAACTTAGATATTCCCTCCTAGGTATTTTTCTGGAACTGAAAACATCATACCACAGTAACTTATGTGTATCCATGTTTACAGCAGCTCAGCATGTCACAGCTAAATTTTGGAAGCAATCCAAATTTCCATCAACTGAGAAATGGATAAAGAAGATATGGTGTTTTCAGCTATAAAAAGAATAAATATGAGGTGTTTAATCAGTAAATAGATGCAACTAGAGGCCATACTCTTCAGTGAAATAAGTCAGACCTGTATGTACAAACACTGTATTGTCTCCTTAGTGTAAGAACCTCAAAGACTAAATAAAATCTAAAGGATAAAACAGACAGTGAAAATGGAATGAATGTGTTGAAAAGGAGAGAATTATTAAGATCAGAAGGACAGGAAAGAGTGTGGGGGAAAGAGACAGGTCTGTATATGTAAGCAGGGTGTTTGGATCATTGTCCTGTGAATTTCTGCTGGTCTATGAACAGAAACAGTCAATGCTTAATTTTGTTTTGTTTGTTTTTTTGCCTTTTTTTTTTTTTTTTTTTTACATTTTCCTTTTTCTTATTTCTTATAACTTTTTTCTTCCTTTTTCCAATTTTGCATGTCTGGTAACTTGAACAACCAGTTGGAAGACAATGCCATGAAATGCAACGCATACGGTCACATTCATATCATTTTCTTTAGTGAAGTTCTATATTATTTCTAATTTTTTCTTTTATGTTACTATTTTGTATTGTCCTTAAAAAATAAGTCTCAAGATTACCATTCTTTACATCTGAGTCATACTCCATTGTATAAAAATATCTGATCGTTTTTACCCATTTCTCAGTTGATCAGCATTTGAATTGTTTCCAAGATTTAGCTATTACAAATTGTGCTGGTATAAACA
>PVJA010027288.1:0-28728 GCA_004027025.1 Myocastor coypus
CTCTCTCTCTCTCTCTCTCTCTCTCTCTCTCTCTCTCTGCTTTCTTTCCTTTTGCATGAAAACCCAGTTGTCCTGTAGCGCTCCTGTTCTCCCTTCCTGCGGACAGCAGTCTCTGTCCCGAGTCCCGTTTCCGCTCCAGGCTCCGTTGCATGTCCTGCGGTTTCCTTCTCTCATCTCACCCCCACCCACCACATGCTGACCTAGCTACTGTACATTCTGATTGATGGATAAATGGGTAGTTTACAGCAATTTTAGGTCTAACTCCATCTCTCCGTCCCTCTCCCTCTCCCTCTCTCTCTCTCTCTCTCTCCCTCTCCCTTCCCCGCCTCTCTCTGGTAACTGGGCTTTCTCAAGTGTACCTTATTTGCTGTGACTTCAAAGGAGCCTCTTTTACCTTCTGAAAGTTAAGTCGCAGCCTGGCTCATTGTGCACCCCCTTACACTAGCATTCAAGGCCCTTTAGGAAAATCTGGGAATTTTTATGCAAATGCATCAAATCTACAGGCCAATTTGGGGTGAGCTGGCATCTTTGATGCTGGGTGTGGTGGTTAATGGTCTTGACCCAATTGGCTTGGGAAGCATCTAGGGCACTCATAAGGCACATTCCTTGGCACGTCACATGAGGGCATGACCTTGGGCTCTACCTGACAGGTCCCTGGCCTCTCCTTTGTGGCGTTGCTGTCTGCTCTTCTTTGGAGCCACCATGAGCCAGGTAACTTTCACTCTCCACGCTGTGCCGCCATGGTGCTCCTGCAAGGGGCACGGGTCAAGTGCGGACCGAGTCCACTAAGACCACAAGCCCACTTGTCTCAGTCATTCTTCTCTCACTGCTGGGACAGATACCTGACACCCAAAACGACAGAAGGAAAGGTGTATTTAGCTCTCAGTTCCTGGAGGCTTCAGTCCATACCTGGCTGGCTCTGAGGCAGAGCGGCACGCGGCAGAGGTTCATGGTGATGGCAGAGAGCAGAGAGTGGAGGGAGTGGTGGCGGCAAAAGCCTGCCTCGCCCATGCCGCCTCCAGGACCGAGGCTACCCGCCCAGGCCCGGGCAGTGCTCGCACCCGTAATCCCAGCAGCTCTCACACGCAAAATCCCAGCAGATCACGTTCATCGCAGTCTCTACTAGTGCACGCCATGACCACGTGAGGCCGTGAGGGGACAACGAGATACGAACTGCAGCCCACATTTACCCTGCCTCTCTCGCCGTGTGTGTGGCATGGGGGCGAGTCTCGCTGGTGCGTGAGCAGGCTGATACGTTCAGCTTGCTTGCTTTTTGCAGGACTGGGGTTTGAACTCACGACCTTGCACTTGACAGGCAGGCACTCGTGCCACAGAACTGTCTCCCCAGCCCCCTACATTCAGTTGTCTAATCCATGAAGTACAGCTTTTAAATTTTTAATTACTAGCCGGGCGTGGTGGTGCACGCCTGTAATCCTAGCACTCGGGAGGCTGAGGCAGGAGGATCGGTGTGAGTTCAAGACCAGCCTGGGCTACAAAAGTGAGCTCAAGGCCAGCCTGAACTGCATAGTGAGACCCTGTCTCAAAAAGACAAAAAAAAAAAAAAAGACAAAAGTAAATAAATAAATAAATAAATTTTTAATTACTTTTAATAAGAAATTACAATGTGACAACTTCAAAACACGTTAGTACATTCATAATAATGGACACGATGCGCACTGTTGTCCTCGTTGCATGAAATACATTTTATAATTTTTCTAGTAAACATCTTGCTTCTAAAAATATTTTTATCGTTGGAAATTTTTATACATTTATGTTATTGTTGATTAATAGTGAGTGGACAGGCCCGGCAGGATGGCTCAGTGGTCTAAAGCACCTGCTTGGGAAAGCTTAGGCGGCTGCAGGGACTGCGGTTCGATCCCTGGCACCACATGCTGCGCCACGGGCTGAGCCGGCCATAAAAATAAATAAACAAACAAAAGTTCTGAAACAAGAAAAAAAAAATAAAATTCTAAAAATAAATAGTGAGTGGACATAGGAATTCAGGGGCTTTCACACCCAGCAAACGGGCTGCTCATTGTCCCCAATTATTATCCCCCCCCCCGTCCGCACGAATTCGCTCATCGATTGTCTTGGTTTCTGTGCAGACTCTTGCAGTATGCTCACTACTGTCTGCGCTTTTGAGCATTTTCTTGTCCAGCTGCATTGCACGCATCTCCCGGGAAGTCTCACCCACAGCGACGCGCACGTCCTTGTCACCTTCCCAGCTTGGCGGGAACCCGCAGCGCGATGTCTGCCCCCTGGCTGGGATGCGCTGTCCTCACCAGGCCCAGAGCTGGGCCCCCTGCCCCGCCCCTTAGGAGCAGTCCCTTGCAGGCCTGGGCCCAGGACCTCCCGTGGTGCGCAGACTCCTCTCCGGCCCTTGTGCAGCCTCTGTGGCTGAGCTGCCTCCTGGGAGCTGGAGACACCGTCCTGCCAGTCCAGCCCCTTCCTCACTCCTCTCCAGGGACAGGGACATCTCTGGCCTGGTAGGTGGTGATGGCGCCCTCTGGTGTGTGGGTGACAGTAGGTGGCCCTGCTCCCGGTGGGCTTGGGCAGCACCGCTGTGACACAGCCAGCCCCTCAGCCCGCCCTGCCTGCAGACCCTCAGCGCCTGCTCCTGTTGCTCCTCTAGATATATCTAATTAAGGACACTGTGCCTCTTTCCTAGCTTGCTAAGAATTTAAAAAATTAAAGGAAGCTGAATTTGTTCAATGCTTTCTTGGTGCCCGTTATGATGACGGAACTGAGCCCCGCCTCCTGCCCTCTTCCAGGCCCTGCATGTCCATGCATGGTACTGCCTGGAGTCCAGTCCTCTGCTTGCATTTCAGGGATGGCCCAAAGTGTCCAGGATTAGCTTAGTACCTGCTAGATGGTATTGTCCACCTTTCTCTTAAGATTCCTAGAAATCCAAGCTTAAAGTTGGGGCTGACGACACCACGATCCCCTCTAATGTGGCGGGGTCCTTCCGAAGCCCGTTCTCATCTCCTCCCACATGGGTCCTGTGTGTCCACCTCACCCCAGGTGGCCAGGCCATCCCACCGCAGCTCCAGAGCGTGGTCTGCGACAGCAGCACCCCATGGGATCTGCCGAACCCAATTTCTGGCGCGTAGAACTTCCGGTTTTATAAGTGACTCAGCTGTGTTTGAAAACAGCATTCCAAGTGCCTGTGGAGGAAGGTGCTGTTGCAGCCCTCCAGAGACCCACAGAGCACATACGAGTCCTGCCCTCTGTGAGGGTCCACACAGCCCCAGGAGGGGAGATGCGCAGAGGCGGCTGCCTGCTTCTCTAGGTGGGAACTGATGCTCAGAGAGCAGAATCCACGTCCAGACCACACAGCTTCCCCCTGACGGGCGGCTGAGGGCCACGTGGCTCCTGTGTGTCCCAGGGCACCTCGATGGTGGCTGCAAGGAACAATATGGAAAGTCATGTAGTAGCAGGAAGCAGCCTGGGTCTCTGCGTGGGTCTGCCTGCCTCAAAGCATCGGTCTGAGGCTGTGCAGCTGGGCATCCCGGCCACGCGTCGGTGGCCATGCAGTCACATATGGCAGCATCCGGCCGTCCATGCTCCCAGCTGGTCCGGGTGAGGCCCCTGGGAGCCCTCCGCTCCCTATAGTTAGGCCTCTCATCGCCTTGGCCTGCCGGGCCCAGTGGCCTTGCCCAGTCCTGCCCTTCACGTCCCCTGCCATTGCTAGGGCAATGGCCTGTCATCTTCCCATACTGTAGCCTGCCCTGCCCTGCCCTGCCAAGCCAGTGCCCCAGGCCTGGTGTCCCTGTCCCTGCCCCTTTTCTGGGAGGACACAGCACTAGACCATCACAACTTAAAGGGCTTGATTAGACTTGGGGCTCCCGTGCATGACCAGCCGGCCCCTGGGCAGGAGCAGCACGGCAGAGGGGCTCAGCCTGGCATCCAGGAAGCAGAAGGGGGGGAGGAAAGGACACCCCCTCTGGTCACACCGTGGGGAGTGCCTCCGACAGCAGGTCAACTGCAGCGGCCACAGGCCAGCCACCTCCAAACAGGCATTTGGGGGACCCTGAAGCTCTAAACCATGACACCCAGTATCCCCCAGCTCTGGTGGTGTCAGTCCTCTGCAGGGACAGCACCTGCACCTTTGTCATCCCGTCCTGGTCTGCCTGTGTGCTCCCGACCTGTGAGTGGTGGTCGCTGTGTGGCTGGGCTGCACTCTGGGCCAGGGAGGACACACAGCCCCCTCCCCACTGTGCCCTGTGGAGGTCCCTCGTGGTACATGAGTCTCTTTCACCCGACACTCTCAGCTTAAAGGAGGAGAGGTTTCTTTGGCTCTCGGCGTCCATGGGTTCAGTTCAGGGTTGGCTGACTCCCTGGCAGAGTCAGCGTGGTGCAGAGCTATGGTGAAGGCACATGGTCCCACAGCAGCCAGAAGGAGAGGGGTAGGGGGCCCCGGACTGCAAGCACACCCTTCCCCCAGGCACCTTCAGGTGGAGCTCTTCGCTGGATTCCCCCCTGTTGACTACAGCACCCTGCAGCCCAGCCACCTTCCAAGGCCCCACTGATGCACACAGGAGACTGGTGGACAGTTAGCTCCAAGCCTAGCATGTGGCCCCAAGGGATGCTCCTCTCCTCTCTGTCCTATGGTGGTTGCACAGAACTCCCTCTGTCATGTGGTGGTCCCTGGTGGACGGATTACTCTTTTCTTTGCCCCATGGTGGTCCCTAGCAGAGAGCTCCTGCCTGCTGGCCAAGGTCAATGCCCTTTCCCGTGGCCCTTCATTAGTGAGCGGGCATCTTGCTGAGTCAGTGGGGCCCCCCTTTCACAGCCCTGTTCTGGGTCACTAGGTCCCTGGGGAATTGGCTGAGGGTGGCTGGCCAACAACAACGCATCGTGTTTGCCCGATGGGGATGGAGTCAGAGTTGGCCCATCTGGACAGGGCAAGGGTTGTGACCTGAGCGACCCCTCAAGTCCTGCCAGGCCCAAGGGAGCCTGGCTGGTGACGGGGGAACACAGATGGCCACCGGGACTGAGGCCAGCACCCCAGGGACCTGTTTCAGGGCTCAGGAGTGCAGCTTCCTCTCCAACTGTCCTGGGTACACCCCGAGCCGAGGAGGGACTTGTCCACAGTGTCCTCGGTGGTGGGGACCCAGCCTGCTGTGTCACCCTCTCTGTTCTGAGCACTCAGCATTCTTGCTGGTCCTAGTGCAGCTTCAGACAAGTGAGCTTTGGGTGACTGCACCCCACATTCTTTCCCCGGCCCTCCACTACTCCTTTTAAAGAGGGTGTCAGCCTTTTCCGTGCCCTGGCCTGAGTGCAGGGCCACAAAACAGCTGGTCCCACTGATGCCATCTTCAGCGTGGGCTATCTCCTGCCTGTAGGGAACGGGAGCCCTGGCACCTGGGGCACAGCAACTTGTGCAGGGAGGGCCTTGAAGGAAACAGGATGAGGGGACACTTCCGTGACGGAGTCACTTTCCCTACTGGTGAGAGCTCTGCCACGGCTGCTGACTTTTTCTCCGAGTGCTTCAGGGAAGTCAAGAGCAAACCTTACTGGCTCATGGCCTCCTTGTGCTGCTTCTTTGAGGTCAACCCATTCCACATGGGAGCGTCTGATGCTTGAGCCATGCGGGCTCTGACAGGAAAGACCCGCACTGCTGGTCTGGGTCCACACCACTGATACTCGGGCCACATGCGGTCCTGGTGACAGCTCTGTGCCCATGCTGGGCTTGGTGTTCAGTCAGGCGTATGCGAGTCCATGTGGCTGATTTGTGGCTTGGGCTAAGCTACCACCCTGTCATAAAGGGCCCGCAGTGCTAGTGAGGAAACTGAGGCTCAGAAGCATGGAGCTGGCCCTCAGCCGCTCAGTCTCCATGACCTCTGGACCCTGGGCTGCAGCTACAGTTGCAGCTGCAGCTGCCAGGAGGAATGCGGCTTCTGATCCCTTGCCCTCTCAGCCCCATGGAGCCCTGAGCTGAGCCTGGCGCCCCTGGGTGTCCCCAGAGAGCCCCCATGGCCACAGTCCAGGGGGTTCTGCTGACCTGCACGGCTGGGACCCCTCCTCTGGAACCCTGCACATGGGTGCTCAGCAAAAGCCATCCTCCCTGTGAGCTGCCATGGGGACAGGGCTCCGTGCTGCCCCAGCAAGGAGCCGAGAGTGAGCAGCCTCACCGTCTGCTCCTTGCACGGGCACAGCCACCCCGGCCAGCCTGCAGTTTGTCCCTGAGCCACACGGGAAGCCCACTTCCTGGCTCTGGCTCACTGACAAGTTAAGAGATGTCTGGGGCTCCCGCCGCTCTGGAAAACCCACTAATTAAGACCTCTCGTCTCGGTGCCCCAGATCCCATCAGTCACCAGTCAGGTTACAGCAAGAGATAGTGAGTGACAGCCTGAAGGTGTAGCCTCTGGGGTGGCAGGGAGGCGGGGAAAGACAGACCCCACTGCCTGCCTGGTGCCCTGGGCACAGCCCTAGGGCAGGCAAGAACCTGAAACCCTCCTAGGCATGGGCTGTGGCAAGGGCAGAGCGTGGTGGCTCAGCGTGTGACCCTCAGCGGGCTCTGCACCCAGGCAAGCGGCTTCCAGCCACCAGCCAGCACTTTGCCAGCAGGGAGCTGTGCGCGAGCAGGCACCCTCGCCTGCGGTCAGTACTCCTCCCTTGGGCCAGCTGTGCTCCCACGGTGCCAGGGCACCGTACTACATCCCCAGCCTTGGCATGGAGGTAGCACATCACAGCCCCCAGGGTGGAATGAGACCCCCAAAGAGGCCCCAGCCACTGCATGGGGCTCCTGCAACCCGGTGGACTGAGGCAGCCAGAGATCTTGGGTTCAAATCCAATTCCTCCTGCCCTGTGGATGCCACGCCAGAGTTTTGTGCTGAGGTCCTCATCTGTAAGGTGGCTGGGAAGAGCGTGCGTGAGCTGCCAGTACTAAGCTTCCATGGCACGTGGTCCTCTCCCTGCCAGAGATGGGAGCCTGAGCCCCAGAGGATGGGTGACACAGGTGGCCAGGGTCACAGGTCACAGGAGGCAAGGTGGGAGAGAAAGTACACCTGGCCGTTGGGCTGGGACTCCTACAGGCTGCTGGGCCTCAAGCATACCAGAGATGCCTCAGTGCCTGTGTGTGTGGCTCGAGAGGGACAGGGAGGGCAGGTTGCCCTGCAGCCGGCAGGGCAGAGGCTGGGCTCACCCACAGCCCTCTGCCCACCATCTCCATGGAACACCCGTGCGCACATGTGGGACACTGTCCCGGGCTGGGCAGAGCAGAGCTTGTCCCTGTGAGGACAGCATGTCGGGAGACAGCCACACAGATTGTATTGGTGGGGCAGCAGGCATCAGCGGGGGTCAAGTGAGGGCCGGGAGCAGAAGCAACCAGGGGCCAGGCCACCAGGGGGATGGGCAGACCTGCTATCATCCCACGACAGCAATGGCTGGCAGTCCCCGAGTGTGGCCAGGCTGTTCTGCCGGGGCTGCTCCAGTAGGGAGGTGCCCTGCAGGCTGAGGAGTAGACATAGAAGGCACCCTGAGGAGGAGTGCTGACTGTGGCCAGACCGCTGGGTGCTTGGGGAAGGCTGTGTATTCAGGAAGGTGGAGGGCCAGGTGGATGCCTGGGAGCAGACGAACTTGGGGGTGCCAGTGGGGAGATGGCCGGGCTGTCTTGTGCTAGGCAGGAAGTGTGGCACTTCATGGTGGCCCCTGAAGGCAAAGGCAGCAAGTCCTGACTGTGTCCTGGGAATGAGTGGACTGTGAAGCAGAACCTTGCTGTGGTCATCAGGTCAGATGATCTGAGCGGCTAGCGCAGCCCTGCCCTCAGCACCTACTCCTTCATGGAGGGTCTGCACAGAGTCCTGTGGCCCAGGGCCCACAGCAGGGAGGCCGGGGACACAAAGCTGGAGGCATGGGCCAGCCCAGGCATGGGGGATAGAGCTGCACTGGACTGTGGGAGGAGCAGGCAGAGGCAGAGCTGTGGTGGTGGCCAGGCGTGGGCGCTGGGCTTGGAGAGCAAGGTTACCAGGGGAGAGGTGAGGCCTGCCCCCATGTAATCAGTGGTGGAGTCTTGGGCCCAAGGAGCGTACCCAAGGGGGCAATGGGAAAGGTGGGGAGCGGGCCAGACCGGAAGCTGGCCCAGCAGTGTGACGGGGCAGCGATAGGGAGGACCCCAGCTGGGAAGGAGGCCAGGAGATCTGGTGGGAGGCGGAGACCCTGCGGGAAGATGCCAGCTGCCTCCAGGATGCAAGAGCAGTGTGCGGCTGTTGGAGGAGGCCTTGCAGCCCAGGCCAGCAGGTCACTTAGGAGCCACTCCTGTTTTCCACACTGTGGCAGGTGGAGGCGTCCTGGGTCACTGTGCAGCCAGGCCCTGGTTTCTGAAGCGTCCCACGATGATGCCCCTTTTTGGACCTCAGCTCTCCCTGCTGGCGTCTGTGTGCCTTTGGATTCTGCCCAGCACAAAGGCTTCCTGGATGTCCTGTGGCCCCGCAGCCAGCGTGCCAGGAGGGCCTCGGGGATGGTGTCCTGCTCCACAGCCTGGCCCCAGGGAAGACGTGGCAGCCGGCATGGGACCGAGTGCCCATGGCCCGGTGCTGTTACGTGGCCTTCATCCCCGATGCGGGGGCAGCAGCCACGCTTCCTGATCTCTCATCTGGTTTGTTCGGCCTCACAGCAGCCATCCGACTGGGAGGAAGAGACAGGGAGCTGCTCTTGGGGCTTCGCGGCATGGGCAGTGCCTACTGTTCCCTTCATACTGCAGTGAGGCACTGTCTGGGCTGCAGGCAGGGTGCAGAGGCTCGCTTGGCCCTCAGCTCCCTGCCTTCGGGCGCATCGAGACTCCCGCTGAGCCTCCATGCTGGACGGGCCCTCGTGCTGGCCACCATGAGCTGTGCTGGGAAATCGGCATCTGCTGCTGTGCCTTGGGATACCTAGGGGGCCACCACTGCTACCAAGTGGCCGATGCAGTCCTGGACGGTGACCTTGCACAACTGGGAGTGGATACATGGCTTGGGTAGACCAAGACTGACCCGAACTTACAGGGTCCAGGTGGGGCCTGCTTGCTCACGCAGGCCGATGGCCCACAGATGCTCAGCTGTTGAGGCCAGAAATCAGATCTTTAGACATCTGCTTCTTCACTATATCACACACACTCATGCACACTCGTGCACACTCGTATCCCCACTCTCAGCAAAGGACTCACATCCGCTTACAGCTCGTGGCACCTTAGGCAGACACGGTCAAGCTAGAATTCTGCAGTGTCATGGAGTGTACACAGCAGAGCAGCGGCTCAGGCTTTTCTTGTCCTCTGAGTCCTCTGGCAGCTGAGCAGAAACCTAGAGATGACCAAGCATGTGTCCTCAGGAGGGGGTGGAAGAAACGCCCTCCCAGCCACGGAAGTGTGCCACAGAAGTGTGCCACGGACGTGTGCCAGGCACCCGGCTAAAGTGCAGTTCTCCCAGATGGCGCCACTGCAGCCGCAGCAGGGTGTGAAGCGGGGAGCTGCGCCTCCTGACAGTGGGGCTCACACCTTGCTCCTACCTAGGCCAACCAGAGGCTCTGCCCTGGGCTAGCTGTTTGTGCTCTCTCCAAGCTCAAGTGGAAACAAGCCTTTGCATTTGGGGTCAGAAGGCGTGAATTTCAGGGACAGAATGGTTCATGCTGCAAGCCTTGTTTTCTACATGGGCTGATAAACCCTGAGCCCAGCTCTCAGGCCTCACCAGTATACAGCTGCCTGGGAGCCCCGGGAAATCTTTTGACAGGAGTCATTGTCTGTGCAGCGCCCTCTGCGACTTCTCTAAACGGAGCTATTCACTCGGCCATAATGGGAGGCCAGGCGGCTTTGCTGATGGCCACGGTCCACACTGATGACCTTCCCAGTCCTGCATTTACTGGCTGAGTGCCCGGCAGCCCTCAGCCAGGTGGGGCTCAGCCTGGGCTGTGGGTGGGGGTTCCAGGGAGAGCACAGGTCCTGACCCCTTCCCTCCACGCCAGGAGTCAGCTGCTCAGAGGACAGGTGGGCAGAACTTTCATCCTGGTGCCCAGGATGACTCCAGGCCCTCGTCTTCCCTGGTTTAGCCTGAGAGTTCTCATCTGTACAGTGGGAACACGAATGCTGGCCCCCACAGTGTGCTGGGCACCAACCCGGTGTTCCCTCCTGTGCCCGGCACCAGGTCACCTGATCCCCTGGAAGCACATGCTGAGCTTACCCTGGGCGTCACCAGCACCAGCACAGTATGGGCTCCTGGGCTCTGGGAGGGAGGAGATGACCTCATCCATGGCTCTCTCTAATCCCAGTCTGTTCTCCGCGGCACCCTGTGGTGGCACTGGGCTCCCCTCAGTACCTCCCCTGGGCCTGGAACTCCAGGGAGTGTTGCAGTAAGACAAACCTTATTCATACCCCAGCAATCTTTACATAGCATTTATGAGCTCACCACTCCAAGAGTGCAGTCTGGTGGCATTGACACAGGCTGTGTAGATGTCACCATGGGCGCTGTCTCTACTCACAGCTTCCACATCGTCCCCAGATGGTTCATCTTAGGTCGTCAAACGAGCAGGAAACACAGCACCACATATTTGGCCGAGGACCCTGCTGGGGCTTCCTTGAGGCCGTCCTAAGGGAGAGGGAGTCGTGGTTTGTGTCTAGATGTCCCTCAAATCCTCAGGCACTCAGAGGTGGAGGACAGAGACCACTATGAAGTGGTCCTGAGCAGGACCTAAATTAGCACCTGGCTCTCCGTGTCTGTCCAAGACCGAGGCCTCCAGTCTGCACGTGGGCGGTGGACTCACAGTGAGTCACTGGCCAGGGCTAAGGGCTGTCACGGTGGGTAAAGTTGTCAAGCCTCCAAGGAGAAGGCAAGGTCACAGCCGAGGACCCCTGGCTCCAGCCTCAACTAGAGAGACTGCACTCAGTCACCTCAACCCTGGGGGAGACCGTCCTGGACTTAGCACAAATTGCCGTGATATCGTACTTGAAGAAGTCCTTGAGCTGCTCCTGGCCTTATTGAGGCTCACTATGTTTTCAACCTCGCAAGTGCTGGGTGCAGTGTGAGGCCTTGTGATGCTTCTGGCCCCTGCTGCGCCCCTCCTTCACCACCTCTGTTACGGCTGATAGGAGTGACCGCACTCAGGGAAAGGAAAGATCCCTGCCACTAGGACCACTGCCAAGCTCCACCTAGAGCCCTGAAGGATCCAGTTTTACTAGGGGCACTTGTTTTCAGGATAAGGGTGTGGGGGAGCCCCAGGGTGAGGTCCTAGTGGCTTTAAAGGGGGAAAGGGCAAACATGGTGGCCCATGCCTGTAATTCCAGCACTTGGGAGGCTGAGGCAGGAGGATTGCCATCAATTCAATAGTGAGAGCCTGTCTCAAGAAACAAAAAAGTCAGACTAAGTACCTGCGTAGGCAAGCACAGGATCTGGGATTCGGTTCCTGACACCATACACCATGCCCGCCCTGTCCCCGTATGTGCTGAGCCGGCAACTGAGTCTGGGCGCATGTCTATAATCCCAGCACTGAGGAGGCCAAAAACAAGAGGGTCACTATGAGCGTGAGCTATGTAGTGACACCTTGCACAAAATACAAAAAATTTTTTAAAAGCCCAAGATATTTATTTATTTATTTATTTATTTATTTATTTTTGTCTTTTTTGAGACAGGGTCTCACTGTGCAGTTCAGGCTGGCCTTGAGCTCATTTTTGTAGCCCAGGCTGGTCTCGAACTCACACCGATCCTCCTGCCTCAGCCTCCCGAGGGCTGGGATTACAGGTGTGCGCCACCACGCCCGGCTCTAAAAACAACATTTTTGAAGGAGAGGGCAGATCAGAGGAGACGCATGTGCTCCCTGCACTCCACCGGGTGGCCCAGGCTGCCCAGGCATCCACCAGCCAGGAGGCTGACCTCAGGTACAGGAGGAGCTGCAGGCACCGGGACAGCTCCGTGGCTGGGGGCCACACCGTCCCCTGACGTTCCTGCCTTGTAGAGCAGTGTGAGAGGGCACTCCGGGTGGGAGGGCAGATGCGGGCCGCAAGCCGCGTGCATGTGTGCGCGGGCATGCACGCCGGTGCTCACAGTGCCGGTGCCTGTGTATCGCTCCTGTGTGCACGTGCACGTACATGTCTGCCTGCTGTACGCCTGTGTGTATGTCTGTGTGTGTGTGTGTGTGTGTGTGTGTGTGTGTGTGTGTGTGTGTACGTGCGCATGCATGCTCCTCTGCCGGTGCCTGTGCCTATGTGCAGGTGCTGACTCCCACTGCAACGGGAAGCCTGGGTCCCTGCATGGAGAGCCTTCCGTGTCCACTTAGGAATTTAAACCTTTTGAGCTGATGTCAGTGCAGTTACTATTCAGTTATCTGTGTGGCTCAGGGCGAACCTCAGCTCCCTGGGCCTCGGCTTCCCCTCTGGGGCCGACGCTTGCCACTCTGGACCCTGAGGCCCCAGGCCCCAGGAAGAGGAGGGTCCTGGGCCGCTGTGATTCCCCCTGCTGGAGTTAGAGTCCCCGTGCCTGGCCTGAGAAGCGGCCGTGGGATCCCAGTCCCTGTAACGAGAGCCTCGCCTCGGGGCCCATACAACACCGACTTTGCTTTTAATTCTGCTCCTCGAGAGGGTAGCCTGGGCCCTGGCAACCCACTGATGGCAGATGTCAGGGACCCCCATGGCAAGTGCCCCCAATGCTGTGCTGAAGGTGGGGAGGAGTGAGCTGCAGGCTGAGTGCGCTGCCCTCAGGAAGAGGCAGGGGCCGTCACTGTCCCCTGCCAACGACTCAGGAGACAGGTGGCCATGCCCCGCCCAGGCTCGTCCTCTGCACACAGCGTGCTGAGACCCCACAGCACTTGTCTGGGACTCATGGAGACACATCTGCAGTTGATTCTGAGTGGCTGAGCTGATCGTGGCATGGCACCTGCTTACCTCAGCTCCTTCTGGCACTGTGGCAGCCCTGCTGCATGGCCAGTGCCATCTCTGCAATGCATTCCCACCGTCATGGTGCCCTGCTGGGTCCCAGGAAGAACAGCAGCCTGGCAGGAATTCTGCATCTCCATTAACCGGAGGTGTGAGGTCCAGGAGGGGAGACCCTGGAATCCACAAGGGTGGGTGAGGGCGAGCCTGGCCCCTATCTTCCCAGGCTGGCGCTCCTAAGCCTGCGATTCCTGTGCTTGAGACTCAGAGTGCAGGGTGGGAGCAGCAGGGCTCCCTGTGGGATGGGCCAGGCTCTGAGGAAGTGGTCCTGCCTCCCAGGGTGGCACAGTGGGCGTGGGAGTGTGAGGGGCAGGCTCTGGTCCTCGGCCCTGTGGGTGCCTGTGTGGCCTGGGCCCAAGGCGGGAGGCCTCGGGCACTCTGTCTGTCCTGTTCTCAGTGCCTGCCACCTCGTGGGAGGAGCCTGGCCACCATCTCCCTGGGCCAACCACGACAGAGGCCACCGCGTGCCCCCAGTCGGTCAGCCTCAGTAGCACCTGAGAGGAGACATGCCAGGCCGCACACCCTGGGCACCTACTGTGGGGTTTGCTTGGTCTTTGTGAGGGCCTGCGGGGGCTTCTCAGGCTCTGTGGGGCCTCTCCATGCCCTCTCCACACCCCTCGCTCCTTCTGGGTCTGTGCTGCTCCTTAAGCGCCTGCCTCTCAATGGCCTGGCCACCCTGGCTCAGGCCTCGCCAGCTTCTTCACTCTGGTTCACAGCCACTCATGCCCGCCCGTGACCCTAAGCAGTGACTTGTCTCCTGTACAGGGCGCAGAGCCAGGGGCCTGCAGGGGCTCGGTGAAGGAAGGGGCTTGCCCAGCGCTGGACCTTATTCTGCCCAGCCAGGCCCTGAACAGAGGCACGAATGGAGTCCCTTCAAGGGGCTGCTAGATGTGTATGCTCAGGACCCAGCTTCCCCAATGATAGCCTGGGCTCCCTGTAGCCGGTGCTGAGCCACTGGCTCCTGTACCCAGGAGAAAGGACCCTGGGACCTGGGCAGCCTCTGCCCTCAGGGCCTCTGAAGCTGTCACTGTGTCCCCCGCTGACCTCGAGGGGCACCGGCTCTCAGAGTGGCCTGGCTGGGATCGATGGCTGAGCCCGTCAGCTGGCAACGTGATCCTAATGGACACAGAATTAAAACATCAGGCATGTATTAATCCGGACGGCCACCAGCCGACAGCCAGGGTGGGGGCCAGGGCGGTGGCCCTAATGGAGCAGTATTGACTGGGCCACCGAGACCGCAGTGGGGTTGGGTGTCACTCTGCAGTGTGGACCTGGGCTTATGGATTTCAGCATTTTATAGGTTTGGGTTTAAAGAACCAGTGACCTCTCCTTCCCCCCAGATCAATACACTCTCTTTAGCCCCGTGTGCTTGCTCACGGCCATCAGCCCCGTCTCTGGAGAGGGCCATCGATACTGGGCTGGGAACATTGCTGTCCGATGGCAGCAGGGCCCCAACATGCGGCAAGGGCTCTGTCCAGCCCCGGCTGCTGCAGGCAGGTCCCCGTGCAGCCCTCTCTGCCCTGTCTGAGGAGCACTCAGACCCCTGGACAGGCCAGCAGGCCCCCAGTTCCCCAAGGGCTCACACGGGGTCCTCGGTTGTGCCTGGCAGCGCACTCTCCAGCTTGCACCCACCCACTGCTGGCTGCCCAGGGAGCTGGAGAGGATCCCGTTTGAAAGATGGAGGAGCAGGCTGCGGATGCCCAGCAGCGAGGTGAGGGGGTGCACTGGGCAGAGCAAGCCCTGGGCCTCGTCTCGCGCCTCCCCAGGCTACAGCTGTAGTTCCTGGGCCTGCACACTAACCTACAGGACCGGGCAGTGGCGGGCCCAATCTCGGGGGCCCACCATCGCACCACCACAGGCTTCCCTGCCCCTGCCCCTGCCCCTGCCCTCCCAGCCCTGGGAGAGTGAGGATGGGGTGACACCCACCACAGACTGGGCTGGCCCCCCAACCTCCAGGCATCTCGGGGCCACCTGCTCTGCTTTGTCCCGTTGCACTGCCTAGATGACCTCTGAGGGGCAGGCCTGCCTTGGCTCCTTGATGCCCAGCAGGGAATTGTCTCCCTGGCCCTGGGCCACCCTGCCTGCCCCTGTGGACTCCAGCCCTACCTCACACCACCTCCAGGCCCCGCCTGCTGTAGCTGCACTGCGCCTCCACGCCACATCTCAGCACGCCGCACCATCCTGCACCACACCACGCATAGCAGACTCCGCTCCGCTCCGATCCACACAGCACCACTCTGAGCCACACTGCAGGTGCTTTCTGGGACACAAGGGTCCCCAACTCACAAGCTGTGCCTGTGGCGGCTCCCACCCTCCTGTAACCACTATAACCAGTGTCACTGTCACCATTACCAGCACCGCTACAATCACCACTACCACTACCACCACCACCACTACCACCATCCCCACCATTATCACCACCACCCCTCCCCCCACCATCACCACCACCACCACTGTTGGCCTATGGTTGATGTCTTGGTGTCCCCACAAAGCCCATGCTTTCAGAGGTGATATTTGGAGAAGGTGACTGGGGTCTTCAGGTACACATCTGGCATGGCCTTGGAAGGATCCCTCCCCCCATGGGCCTGGGGCACCGTGGACCTATGGGGAGGTGGGGTCCTCAGGATGGACAGGAGACAGAGTGCCCAGGACAGGGAGCAGGCAGGAGAGGAGGTCAGGCCTCTCATGCAGGCCTGTGCGTCCCCAGCCATGGCGTACAGCCCGGCCCTGGCCTACCCGGGCTTGGCTGTGGTCTTGCCTCACCCTGTTCCCACTATGCCCCTGCCAACAGCCCCGCCTCCCAGAAGGTCTAGAGCGTTCCTTTGGTTACCGGAGTGACATAAGGCTGTCCTGCTTTCATCTGTGTCCAACAATGTGACTTTGTGGCACCAGCATAATCTACACCCCTTTTCCTCCTGGGAGCCACAGCCAAGAAGGTCTGGGGGGATAACAGGGGCCCACGAAGGGTGCCGCTCATGGATGGGGACTGGAACTCTCTCACAGGCCGCTGGCCGAGCCCTGGTCACGAGTGTTACAGCTGCTTCCCACTTGTCAGGATGCAGGGAGACAGAGCAGCAGGAAGGAGGGCCGCCGCCACCTCCTAACCAGCCACCGAGCGGGACCCACTTGGCGGCGGAGGTGCCCACGGGGCTGGCATGACGGGGAGGAGAGGCAGGGCTTGCGCCAACTTGCGACCACGCCACCAGCCACGCCGGCTCAGCCACAATGAGTGGGTGGCACTGCAGGTGCCAGGCTGGCCTGAAGGGACCCCAGGCAGCACCCCCGGCCTCAGTTTCCCCTATACTGAGCACTCTCTGAGGGCCACTTCTGCTACTGTGGAGCTAGGAGCGCCCGTGCATGCCCATCAGGCCACCAACACCAGCAGCGAAGTGAGCACAAACATGTTTGACACTAAATAATTAATTTTTGTCCCACGATAAAATCCTTGTTTATTGATCTACAACTCCTCCTGGCAATCAGGCCGCTGACAGAAACCTGAGTCTTAATTATCGTCCAGGGCCTGCTAGGAGGCGGGTCCAGCTGCTGCAGCAGCCCCCGGCATTCTCAGGCGTCCTGGGTCCAGGCCCAGCTGCTGCCGGGCCGTGCTCCATGCCCTGCTGTCTGTCCCTGGCGTGGCACTGGGGGGTGTGGGCTGTGTGCCCCTTGGCAGCCACCCTGCAGGACAGGAGGCAGGTGCGGAGGGGAGGCCACATCCTGGGGCCCGGCTCCAGGGTTCCTGCGGAACTGTGGGGAGGTACTTGTTGTGGGGGTCGAGGAGGCGCAGCTCAGTCCCGCCAGGCGGCTCTGCGCAGGACACGTGCTTGGGGTCAGCCTGACTCTGGAGTCCCATGTACGAAGGCCAAGGCGAGGCAGTGCCGCTCAGGCTGAGTGTGGACCAGGCATGCTCCCCGGGACTCCTCCATTCTGCCTGGTGAATGTGGTTTTTGGATTCCTTCCTGGAAGCTCAGCGCTGGGAAGGTGACCCTTCCCATACTGGGGGACCGGGACCCAAGTGGGGTGTCAGCCTGTAGCCAGATGCCAGCTGTTGCGATGTGCTTTCTCCCAGCATCTCGCAGGCCTGAGTTTGAGGTCTTAGCACGCAGCAGCCAGGGAGCCCCAGCCCCTCCAGCGCGGGAGGGGAACGGTGAGTGCTCAGGCACAGGCTAAGTGCCTCCTCCTGCTTGGTGCTCAGGAGGGGTCAGTGATGCTTGGGGTATGGGAGGCGTGGCGTGAGTGCTCAGCTCCTGAATGGGCTGCAGGGGATGCCCCGCAAGGGAAGAGCTTGGTATGGCATGTGGCAGCAGGTGGCATTACACTGTTGGCGTCAGCACAAAGGAGGTGCTGATGAGCCCAGTCCACGGGAAGTGCCCGGTGAGCACTCAGTCCACAGGAAGTGCTAGGTGAGGTACTAGTCCACAGGAAGTGCTTGATGAGAGACCCGTCCACAGGAAGTGCCCAGTGAGGGACCAGTCCACAGGAAGTACGAGGTAAAGATCAGCCCACAGGAAGTGCCAGGTGAGGACCCAGTCCACAAGAAGTGCCAGGTGTGGACCCAGTCCACAGGAAGTGCCAGGTGAGAACCCAGTCCACAGGAAGTGCCAGGTGAGGGACCAGTCCACAGGAAGTGCCAGGTGAGGGACCAGTCCACAGGAAGTGCCAGGTGAGGACCCAGTCCACAGGAAGTGCCAGGTGAGGGACCAGTCCACAGGAAGTGCCAGGTGAGGGACCAGTCCACAGGAAGTGCCAGGTGAGGGACCCGTCCACAGGAAGTACAAGGTAAGGATCAGCCCACAGGAAGTGCTAGGTGAGGGACCAGTCCACAGGAAGTGCCAGGTGAGGGACCAGTCCATAGGAAAGTGCCAGGTGAGGAACCAGTCCACAGGAAGTGCCAGGTGAGAGGGACCAGCCCACAGGAAGTGCCAGGTGAGGGCCCTGTCCACAGGAAGTGCTAGGTAAGGATCAGCCCACAGGAAGTGCTTCTGCCCCAGAGCCAAGACGTAACCAAGAAGGTACCAGGTCCTGAAGAGGGTGTGAGTGTGCCCAAGGCCACAGGCTGCAGGCCCTGCACAGGGCAGCATTCATAAAGAGCGTGCTGCCCCTGGGGATGTGGGGTTGTACCGGCACACGCCCTGGCCTGTTCCCTGCCACAAGTCTCCCTGTGCTAGCCAGGGCTGGGTCGTCATCTGCCCACCCCCAGGACCCTGGTTCTGGGCCTGGCAGGCTTGGGGAGGGCAGAGGAGGGAAAGTGTCACTCACACAGAGATGACAAGGAGCAGGGGGCAGGCTGAGTCCCACCTCCAGGAGTGCCGGAGTCCACCTCCTGTGCAGAGACTGGGGACCGGCGATGGGTCCCCAAGGAGCCCACAAAGTGCTCTGCTCAGGGCAGTGCAGGAGCAGCAGAAGAGCACAGCCTGGGGACCGCCCTGTAGATTAGCCATAAAGCACTAGGCTGCCTTTGGCCCCACAGGAGGGGTCAAGGACAGGCAACAGAGGCAACCACCAGGGACGCGTCGGCCCCCAGCCCCTACACTAGTGTGTGCTCCGTCCTTGCTTTGTGGCCTCAGCTGAGACAGGCAGGGCTGGACTCCATCCCTTTAGTTTTCAGGAAGATGAGGTCTGGTGGGGGGAGAAAGCCAGGGTCAGGACCATGGCAAGAGACTCCTTTTCTAAGGGCATCCTCACCTGCGTCGCCATCAGACAATGCCCAAGGCAGGACATAAAGAGGAGGCGGCTGAAAGGCCTAGGCTAGCAGCTGAGCTGGCACACTTCCTTAGCCTCCTTTCCCAGCCTGCGACCTCCTCTAGGGGACAAACTGTATCCCCTCTCCTTTAGATGTCCTAACCACCTCCCGAGGCCAAGAGACACATGTCAGAGACTACAGTTCGCCAAACAAATTGCTGCTTCCAGCTGTTTCCTTTGTTTCCCCACAACCTGTCCCGGCTTGGCTGAGACTTCTTCTGGATGAATGAATAAATATGAACGCATGCATGAATATGAATGAATGAATGAATGAATGAATGAACAATCTGACAATTTACACAGGGCCAGGTGCCTGGAGGGTTCTTCGATTTGTGGATACAATGAACACAGGGTTCAACCAGAGCCCTGAATGTGACCAGCGTCTTCGCGCTCATCACACTTGGGGGCTGGAAAGTCCTGGCTTGCCTGTAGGGTCCCTGGGTTTGGGCACGGCCTAAGTGTCTATGGGACTGTCGGGTCCTCCTGCTTGCTGTCTCTCTGTCTTCCTGGTGCTCTGTGACTGCTAGCCTAGCCAGCATTCTGCTCAGGGACGTCCAGGCTGGGGCTTTGTGGGAGTTAAGTGACTTGGCCACTGTCCCCAGGGGCTGCTCTAGGACGCAGGGGGCTGCCTGCTGGCTCTGAGTCCTGTTTTCAGGCCCTGGCTGATGGCTTTGTCTCCATGGGACTGTAATGAAATAATGTTGCTGTGACACGGTGCTTGTCACCTGAGAGTGTCTAAGTGCTTTTGAACAATTAATCGGCCTCCCACTCAGCACTGAGTGCGATAGCCCAGGGGGCCGTGGAGCAGGGAGGGAGGTGGCGCAGGACAGCTCCGCTCTCAGCGTCGCCAGGGAGCTGCTCTTCCCAGCGGAAGGCCAGGCAGGCGGGAGAGAGGAGCCCCGAGCAGCTGCGGATATGGGCACGTGAAGAAGCTGAGAACCAGAGGGCAGCAGGGCTGGGCCTGGGCTCCGTGCGTCTCACGTTCTAGATGCCAGGCCCTGAGTCTCCCTGCCAGCCTCAGTGTTCCTATCTCAGTGCTAGAAATACACAGGACCCTCAGGATGCGAAGGTGGAAGAGCGAACTCAGAGGCAGCACCACACAGCAGAACGCAGCAACACTCAGTGTGCTCAACCGCACACCGCAGGTGCCTTATCCACCCCTCGGTGCTGAGACAAGGGTGCTGTGCTTCCTGTGACCGCCGCCTTCCGCCTGCTTGCTCCCTGCCACAGGGCGCTCACCACCTCTTACAGCTGTTACTGCATCTAACCACCTCGCTCTGCACCGCACAGCCAGAGACCAGACACGCTGGGGGGCCCGAGGCGGTGCTGCCACACACTGGGCGCAGGGAAGGAGGAGCTGGGCACCTCCTGGGGCCTCTGGCTGGTCTCAGTCTCTCTCTCCCCACTAGGACCATCGGTCCTGATTCCCTGGCCTCTGGCCCATGCAAGGAGGTGGGAGGGGCCTCAGTGCCGTCCTGTTCCACAGATGGGGAAGCTGAGGAACAAGAGTCAAGTGTCTTCTCACTGAGCTACAGCCCAGGGCTTTTTAATTTTCTTTTCTTTTTTATTATTATTATTATTTTTAACTTTGAGACAACGCTTGCTGAGTCGTCAAGCTGTCTGGGCTGGCTCCAACTTTCAATGCTCTTGCCCTAGCTGACCTCTCCCATGGTGGGATTCCAGACCGGCCCCATGACTCCCGGCTGTTAGAAAGATTAGTTCTAAGAACCCACCTTCAAAGGTCTAGTGACTGCCACGCGGCACGGTCCTGAAGATGCTGCAGGTTGGAGCAGTTCGCACTGAGCCTCTCACTTTAGAAGTGTGTGGTGGAGACTTCCTCATGCGACCTTTGCTGGCTGTAGAAATAGCACGGTAGGTACAGTGGGGTTTATAAGATGAGGCTTGGACTCCAGGGAATCTGGCCTTTTGAATGTGTAACCTCTATGTTAACTTTGCTACATTTCATATTTATTTAAGCCAGGCCCCCGTTGGTAGCTAGGTCCAGTATGCTGGGTATGATGTGGAAGTGGGTACAGCCCAGGGCTCAGTTAGCTAAAGCCCAGAGCTGGGTAGGAGCAGGGCACAGGGACCAGCATTGCAGATGGTCAGGACGGCCCTGGTGGGGCCCCCAGGACAGGGGTGCGGCTCCTCCAACCCGCAGTGTTTATGAGCCCACACCACATGGCAATTACTAGACCTTCGAAACTGAGCTCCTTAAGCGAACATTTCTAGAAGGAAGTAGTGGTGCTGGCCTAGAATCCCAGCACAGGGTGTGTGCATGGGGGGGGGCAGCTGGGGAACGAGGATCAAAGGTTTCAGCCAACCCGGATGATTCAGCAGGGCTCTGTCCTGGTGGCAGACATTGGGGTTCACGGGGGCTCGCTCAGGCATGGCTTAGTCACCTGGATTGTGCTCTTGGCTGACAGTCACCCCCTAAGTGGAGCCGGCGTAGTTAGTGAATAGTGAACGCTGCCTTCCTGTGTGGGAGGGGCCAGCAGTACCGTCCTTGTCTCTCGAGGGCAGGCGTGAGACCAGCATACCTCAGAGCCTGCCTCTGCTCTTGGACCCAGGGCCAGGCTGGGGTCCAGCAGTGATGCACTGTCCCCAGCACACTGAGAAGAGGCTCCAGGCTCAGCCTGCTCAGCCCTCAGGGCTGTGGCCAGGGGACATCCACTTGCTGCCCCTGGTCCTAGCTTACCTGTGGGGAGACCAAGAGCCCAGGGAGCTGTTCCCATGGTGCCACAGACGGCCCTGGGCTGCAGGGAAATGGGGCAGTGATTCCCAGCCCACCCCAGGGTCACCTGCTTCCCGCTGCTGCTGGACACAGCCGCTACCCGTCCCGGGTACTGAGCTGCCTCCTCCCACTCTGTAAGGAGCCCGCAGGATGATGTTGGGGACAGTCACCCACAGAACACCTACCCTCCCTGCCCATCACGACCCAGTGCCACGATCTCAGTCTTCTCTGGGCCACGTTCCCCAGTGTGTGCCCGTGTCTACTGGGGTCACAGAGGGTAGAAGTGGTGATGGCCCTGAGGTGCAGCGAGGTTCAGCAGGTGCAGCAGGTACAGCGTGAGGCGCAGACAGCCACCAGCCCCACCTACCTTTCCTCATGCCCTGCGTCACCAGGATGGGGCAGGCGATGCCATCAGACACCCGCTGGAGGAGCTGGTCCACAGGGCCCAGGGTGAGGAATGGCTCTGGGGGCACCAGGTGGCGGGGTGGTGGGCAGTGGCCAGGGTGAGGAATGGCTCTGGGGGCACCGGGTGGCGGGGTTGTGGGCAGTGCCCAGGGTGAGGAATGGCCCTGGGGGCACCGGATGGCAGGCTGGTGGGCAGTGGCCAAGTGTGTAAGGATGGGAGGGCTGCCCCACTCCCACAGGTGTCCTGGAGATGGGACTGGGGCTGGGCACTGATGTCTGTGCAGTGTCCCCAGGTCCCTCCAGCCCGGCTGGTGGCCTTGGGCTCCTCTCAGCGTGAGGATCGATGGCATCCCTGAGAGCGCATTAGCCCCGTGCTCGCACTCTCGGGACGCCAGGACCCATTTCCGCCCCAGCTGCGTTCGCCCATAGCCTCCCTGCTGCTGGCCAGCCACAAGGAGCAGAGGGAAAACATCTTGGGAAGGGGTTGTTGTTGCTGGGTGAGGCTCTCTAAAGTGCTGAGAAGCATCCAATGGCCCCCCGGGGACACCCGCTTCCCGGCTAAGTGTCGGGCCAGGGCCCCTGGGCTGTAAGCAACAAGTTTGCAGAGTGCCAGCATTCAGCACCTCGCACAGCAGAGTCAGGGGCCTGCAAGCCCGGCCCACCCTTGGCCTCCTCCTGCAGGCCCTGGCCCTGGGCAGAAGAGCAGCCCGGCCGGCTGGGCCCCGCAGGCCTCTGCCCACCATCAGCTCCAGGCCCCATAGCCCGTTTTCCCCCCTTGCTGGCTATGGCACCCTGGCCTCTCCACACCAGGCTGTCTCTGACTCCCATTTCTTCCACATTACCCTACTTGAAGCAGTCTCGGGGTGCTGTGAGCCCAGGGAGAACATACACTGTTCTCTTTGTGCTGTGTATAAAAAAAACCAGACAGGATTCCAAGTTCCATATCAGTTTACACTGGATTCATGAGAAAGCCCCGAAGGACCCTACGTTTTGGCACCTGGGGCTTCTACACTAGGACGGGGCCTGGTGTGCAGACTACACAATGCGGGTGGTGACAGGCATCGCCTGGCAGCCCCGAGGGTGGAGATGCCAGCCTTCTGGAGCCTGGAATGTCTGCAGTGCTGTGGGCAGGAGGTGACCAGTCCAGGACCCCAGATCCCTGGATGGAGGAGAAGACTGAGGCCATCTGCCCACTACAAAGGTGATCTTCCTTCCCTGGTTATCTATCTGGGGTAACCAGCTGAGGTCAGTGGGTGTCCCCATGGCCCTTCAGGAACTCTGCTCTTGTCCTTGGCTCTGGCCACCTCCATGCCAGCCCTATGCCCACCTTTGTCCTTCTAATCACCTGGCATAGGACCTCTACTCTGCCTGTCCCAGCCTCCAAAGGGCCCCACCAGCTCCTTCTCTGGCAAAGGTTAGCTTTTGGGGCCTGGGTTCCCTGACCATTCTCTCAGGGGTCTCTCTGCTCCCCTGGATGTTGCCACCCAGCTGCCCAGACCCTGGCTGCTGCCCTGTAGGCATCAAGGCAGAGGAAGGGCAGCTGGCACTGTCTGGAGTGACCCCCGCTGGTTATGCCCCTCCTTCCTCCCTATCCCAGCATGTGCTCCTCGCACCGAGAGACCTGTGACCTCCTCCCCCTCTCCCGTGGGGCTGCATGGGGTCCTGTGGTGCCCAGGCCAGGAGGGCTGGTTGTGGGAAGGAGGGAGAAGGTGGGGCGAAGCGCATGAGCAGCCCTTACTTGCCAGCGGTGCAGGGGTGGGCAGCAGCCCCCAGCTGGCTCTTGGAGGCCAGCCTGCAAAGGCACAACTCGGTGGCAGCAGGAGGGGATGCCCGCGTACGTATCTGCGATGGCACAGCCCTCGTGGCCAAGCCTGGGAGACGGATGGGGCTCCTGCCAAGACCAGTGCCAGATGAGCTGTGGTGTCGCCAGATGTGGCCCAATTAATGGGGTCAGGAAGGGGGCCGCAGGGCTCGGAGGAAGCCAGCAGCTGCGGTGAGCTCAGCAGCTCCTACCAAGAGCTTAGGCCACCCGGGCTGCTGAGTGCGAGCCCTTCGGGGGCCTTAGAGGTTTTGAGCCTGGGGACGAGGCAGGGGGAGGCAAGGGCCAGGTGGTTACACGCTGGGGCTGCTGGGACAGAGGGCAATGGGCAAGGAGCAGAAAGAGGCAGAAAGAGGCGTTCTCCTTTGCGCAGTCATGGCTTTTCCTTTGACGTTCAGAGGCAGCGCCTGGGCTCCTGTGGGACAGCCCAGCCCCAGCCCCACCCCCGTCTACCGTGGTCATCTTCCTATTCTGGGACACAGGTGAGGAAGTGGCCTCTGTTTGGCACACACTGCTGTTAGGTTAGAGGCAAAGAGCAAGCGACAGAGCTCAGCCATGCAGTCATGTGGGACTTGAGGTGCTATTTTAGTTTGCGGATTGCACAAGTCATTTTTTTTTTTTTTTTTTTTTTGCCTGAGGCTGGATGTGTTTTAAATATTTTTTTAAATTGTTATTTATTTATTTATTTGGCATAGGGTCTCTCTTTGCAGCTTAAACTCTGAGTGATCCTCCTGCCTGATCCTCCAGATTATAGGTATGCACCATCAGGCCCAGTTTCAGGGCCAGCTTGGTGTGCCTGAGGTTCCCAGGGCCAGCACGGCATGTGGTACCAGGGATCGAACCCAGGACTTTTCACTTGCTAGGCAGGAGTTTAGACTGCTAAGCAGCACCCCCAGGCTGGCTGTATGAGTCTGGGTGAACCCATCCATAGTCACTATACTGCCCAGGCTGTACCTGAACCTGCGTTTTTCCTGCCTCAGCCTCTGGGGGAGCTGGGGCCTTGGCGGCTCCTCCTCCAGCTTGAGCTCGTGCTTTGGAAGGGCCAAGTGAGGGCCGAGGCCTGAGATCGCGCAGTGCCCAGTGCTTGACCGTGCTGCCAAGGCCAGCCTAGAGCCTCCCAGAGCTGCCGCGCCACAGGGGTGCTGAGCCCCCTCCCCACACCCGGGAGGCGACCACGACTTCCTGGTAAGTCTCGAATTAGTTCCTGAGTCGGCTTCAATTTTGTGCTCTTTGTTGTCCCCTCAGGGGGCAGATGGGGTCCTGCCTGGAGGGTCACAGTGTGGCAGTGCTGTGGCTTCTCATGGTGTTAGGTGCAGCGGGCCCCAAGTCCCTGCCGGAGACTCCAACCCGGGCCCCGGGGTCATGTGATCCCCGCCTGCGTTCTCCTTTGCGCAGTCATGGCTTTTCCTTTGACGTTCAGAGCATGTGGAAGAGACGCTTTGGGGCTGTGCAAGTCCTCTGCACAGGTTCCTGCCTGCCTCTTGGCTTGGGACAGGACTGCGGGGTAGCCGCTCGGCCGGTCACAGCAGTGGTGCCCGTGTCCCGCGCCCTCTGCCTCGCCCTCTAGTTCCTGCATTCTTCCACACTTGCTCCTCAGAAGCCTGGCTCGCACTTACTGACGCGGCTCTTGTTGACACAGCTATGGGCACAGCGCGGACAGTTTACTCTCTGGGTCCTAATCCAGGGCTGAGTCGATTTGGTTGGTTAGCCTGTCCCAGTGTAGACCCCAAGAGCCTCTTTCAGAGAGGCCCATGCAAATCAGTTGCAGAAACTCGCTAGCGCCCAGCACCCCGAGATCCGCAGGCTGGCCCCACCGACCTTCCCTGCAAAACCCGGCTCCTCCCCCAAGTCAGAATGACTGGGGCAAGGAGAAGCTCCGAATCCGCTCAGCATGCTGCGGCAGCCAGGGAAGCACGACTGAAGACACTGAACAAAGAGGACTCGAGGCTGGGGGTAGCTCAGCAGCGCAGCCCCCGCCTGGCAAGCGCCAAGGCCTAAGTTCGATTTCTGGTGCCAAAAAAGAAGGAGCTGAGCGCAGTGGCGCACACCTGTCATGCCAGCACTCTGGAGGCTGAGGCAGGAGGAGCGAGGCAAATTCGAGACCAGCATGGCCACAGGATGAATTCAAGGCTGGCCTGAGCTGCTTAGTGAGACCCTGTCTCAAAAAGACAGGAAAAAAAAAAAGAGGGCTCGGGGACCTGCCTCATCGGAAAGCGGCGAGGACAGCAGCACAGGGGTGCTCACACAAAGGAGCATGCGGTGGCGTGTCTGCTGTGGAAAGGGCGCTCTCCACCTGCGCCTTCTCTGTATTTCCTCTTCACGCCGCACAGAGGGGAATGTTCGCGGGTGGCAGGGGACGGCCTGCGCTCGCGTGGGCTTGGGGAGCGCCCTCCTCCAGCCTAGGCTGTGGTGTTCCCTGGCGGTGCCCCTGGTCAGCCTCAGAAGCTCTCTGTCACTTTTAGTGTTCTAAGACTTTTAAAATATCATTCATAGATTTTGAGTTTTGCCAAATGCTCTTGTTATATTTGTGGGCATAGTCCCGTTATTTTGTCTTTTTTTTTTTTTTTTTGAATTAAGTTTATTGGTGCAATCAAGCTACACATACTGACCAGCTGTCGCTTTTGTCACAGGGCATTTGTGTCTGCATGTGGTACAGCTTGACTTTTCTCAAACCACTCCCCTCCTTCAACTCCTCTTCCCCTCCTTATTTACAAAGCTTTTCTTCCATTTTATTTCTCATTTTCTGTTTTCCTTTCCTTCCTTTCCTCTTCCCATTCTAGTTCCCCTTCCTCTTTAACAATTTCTTCCTGTTTAACAATGCTATCATATATTTGGCTCTTACTTGTATTTTCAATATCTTATGCCACAGGAACAACGTGGCATCTATACAGATGTGTCCGATTTATTTCACTTAACATGTATATGATATTTATACAGGTGTGGTCTCAAGGTGCATCCATTTACCTAGAAATGTCTCGTTTATCCTTATTTATGGCTGAGTAGTATTCCACTGTATTAAAAAACACACATCTATTCTATCCATTTATTGGCTGCTGGGCATTGTGTTGTTCCCATGATTTAGCTATTACAAGCTGTGGTGCTGTAGACATAGGTGTGCTTATACCACGGTGGTGTGATGCTTTTAGATGGGGAGGATACCAAGAAGCAGGACGGCAAGGCCAAACAAGACCTCCATTCCTAATTTTTTGAGGAATCTCCACACTGATTGCCACAAAGGTCAAGTATTAAAACACAAACACTAAATCTGGTGGAAGAGAGAGTAGGCAGAACTTTTTGAAGACATAGGCATAGGCAAAGACTTCCTGAGTGAAACACCAGTTGCACAGGAAATATTACAGAGAATCAACAACTAGGACTTTACCTTATGGAAGAGCCTTTACTTAGCAGAAGAAATCACCAACAGGGAAAAGACAGCCTCCAGGGAGGGAAATGTTTTTTTAGCCAGTTGTTCCTCAGACAAAAGAACTAACATCTAGAATGTAGGAGGATCTAGAAAAAACCCAGAACTCCAAATTTAAAGACCCAATCCAGAAGTGGACATCTGAGATGAACAGACCCTTCTCAGACGCAAGAGCACAAATGGCAAAGGAGCACAGGGAAGGCTGTTCAGCATCCGGGCACTCCAGAGGCGCAGCGCCATGGTTGGGGTTCTATCCCAGCCCAGAGCAGGGGCTGCTGCGACGCAGTCAGCCGGAGGGGAGCGCAGCTGCTGGCGCTGAGGGGAGGAGCCCCGCTCTCCTTTCTTAGGCTACGGATGCGACACGTCGGTCGCTCTGATCAGTTTGCAGTTCTGAGCTGCTCTGTATTTCTGGGACAAAGGTTGGTCGCGAGAGTTTTCCCTGATGTACTGCTCGGCTCGTTGGCCAGGAGCCTGTGAGCGGCCCACGCCCCCACGCCCCCGAGCGGTGCCCTGCAGGGGTGCTGTTTCTTGCACTATCTTTGTCTGCTCTTACTGGATAAATGGGGAAATAATTCCTGTGTCCCAGTTGCCGAGAGAGACCGCGCCGAGCGGACGTCATTTTCTCCCTGAAGCATGGCACGGTTTTCTAGTGGAATTGAAAATCCGTCAGAAAACACCGCCTTGGCCGCGGTCCTTGACGCTGCAGCTCTTGCTTGCGTTGTTGTTCATTCTAAAATATTTTAAAATTTCCCTTAGCACCCACTCTTCCCCCTCCAAGTTACGGCCCGCACACTGCGGGGTCTAAGGACGTTCCCAGAGCCTTCTCTCACCGGTTCCGGTTCTCTGCCTCCACGGCTCAAGAGTGAAGGACTTCGTTTAGATTTCTCTGAGCTCTAAGCCCTGCCTCAGGTTCCTGCCTCTGAGGGCACCTCGGGGCGGGGCTTCTGTGGGTGTCGCGCAGGGTGTCTCTTCTTGCCGCTGCTTCTCCTCACGGGCCTTGCTCCTGTCCCGTGCCTGGGTTTCCTCACTTCCTGGCTTGGACGCCTGAACCTCCAGGGCTGGTACACACGCTGTGATTCGTGAGTTCCTGCCATTTTGACTCCTTGTTGGACGACGCCCTTCTCCGTGCTTGTCGGTGTTTGTTTTGTAAAGTCTCGTCTGCTGCTGATCGAGTTACTCCGGCTTTGCTTTCTCCCGTTGTTTTTACCTTTCTTCTTCATTTTGGACAAGTTGTAAACAGTGCAGTGATATAAATACCGCCATATTGAAAATAAATTTTCTACAGGTCACATGCTATGAAAGCCTTGATTTGAAAAGCATCAAATCTGACAACCACAGGCCCGGCAGGATGGTTCAGTGGTCTAAAGCGCCTGCTTGGGAAAGCTTGGGTGGCTTCAGGGACCACGGTTCGATCCCGGCACCACATGCTGCGACAGCCCTGTCCTCAGGGCGGGCTGAGCCGGCCATAAAAATGAGTGAATAAACAAACAAAGGTTCTGAAACAAGAAAAATAAATAAATAAAATAAAAGATTCTAAAAAAAAAAAATCTGACTACCTCTGCCAAGTATGGTGGCGCATGCCTATGGCCCCAGGGCTTGGGCAGCTGAGGCAGGAGGGTCATTGTGAGTTTGAGACCAGCCTGAATTATGAATGTCTCAGGGAAAAGAAAAAAAAGGGAAGAGGTAAGCTCTGTGGCATCTGGCGAGAGAGAGAGAGA